>WYDI02010181.1:24210-51929 GCA_009867235.2 Psittacus erithacus | reverse complement strand
TATATGAAAAAAATATAAAGGGAGAGATCTGTATCCATTTAGTTTTGGCACTTGTACACCAGCGTGTATACACAGGAGGAGCAGGCTTGTTCTCTGTATTCTGTTTTTACATTTCCAGTATGTATATGGGTGTCTATGGGGACTCCAAGTTCTATAGAAGTACAATCCACTCTTTGTACAAAATCTCACCAAATTTGATCTCTGTAGTCCAGTTTCTTTCAATTTCTTTAATTGTTAATGAGTTTCAAGTTTATTCATAGTTAACTTCATGCTTTTCTTTCAAAGCTCTTCACCATATCCTCTTTCCACACTGAAGAACAATTATTTTTGATCATTTTCTGGTGCATAGATTTATTGTTGTTTGTTTGTTTGTTTGTTTTCCCCAGTATTAAAAGGCAGTTTAAAGGGAATTGAAAATCTGTTCATGGGAATAGATCATAAATAGAGGATTGCATAGTCTCTACTGTCTGGGCTACTGTACAGGCATCATATTCTAACTAGAATGTCAAAATGAGCACAGAAATAAAATGAAAACAATGTGGTTTATTTGCAAGACAAAATTATGTGGGGGCAGGCTAGAAAATATGATGAAACACATTGGTTTATTTCTTTTGTGAAAACAGATATCAAATCATAACACTATTAGAAGTGATTCTCAGCTAGCGGGTCAAGATCTATTTCTGAGTCATCATGAATTTCAGCTGAGGGCAGAGGCAAGTTGGCATGATTTAAGTGTTTAAAAAATCACAGTGGCCAGAATTTCTACAGTAAAAGAATTTGTTTGTCCAGATCAGCTTGGACTAAAAAATCCCTTTATGGTATGTAACCAAGTGAAGTAAGGTTAAGGAACAGGAAGAGATGGAAGGAAAGAGGGAAGGGGCTAATCATACAGCCTCCTTGGACTAGTGACTGAAGCACTCTGCACTCCTTTTCCCCTTGCCCAGTGTGGGTGCATTGGCAGTCTGACTCTAGGAAGTGCCTGGAAGAGTTCCAGTACCCTTTTAACTAACAAGGGGGCAGGTGGGCCGCAAAACTGCTGAGTCTGGAAACCGCTCTGTGATTGGGCACTATGGGACATCACCTGTTCCATGCTTAGGGTGGAAATTTGCAAGTTAGGCACTTTCTTTAAATATTTTGAAGTTCCTGTAGCAAACCAGGCAGTGTTTTGTTTCCAGTCTGTGCATTGGTAGGGTGCCCATTACCATAGATGAGCAAGCTCAAAGACTGCAGGCTTTCAGAAACACATGGATGTGTCAAGCTGACCCACTTCTTGAAAGCCAGGCTAGGCCTTTGTGAAATGTCCCGTACTTGTTAGATGTTAGGATGTCAAGAATGTTTAAGTCTCCACTGACAGGATAATTATTGTTATGGTGTTTATAGAGGTGGGAGGGCCCTAAGGGAAAGGAGGCCAAAAAAGAGAATCAGGAAGTGAGATGAGTAAAGCTCCTGGAATTGCACGCAGATGGAGTTTCTTCATGCTTTTTTCTTTAGCTCACTTGGCTGCTCAGTAAAATAGATGTTTACGTATGAGAAACTATTTTTTTCCTGTCTGCATCTCTCACGCCTACAAATTCACGTGTTCCACATGCTAACCTTAGTGGTAGAAGTAGATTTTAAATAGATTTAGGAACTTGAAAATGTTGGGTAAAGGTGAAAACACTGAATTTTATTAGTTTTATTTATTGTAGCTCCTCCCAGTCCTACTGCCAATCTGCAGTTTGCCTCCTTCAAATCTGTTCCAGGGAAACAAGTTAGCATCAAATTCTGAATAGCTGCTGAAATCTGAAATCCTGAAAATCTGCTGCCTTTGTTAGACAGTAGTATTTGACTATGCAGGACTGATCATTATGTTATGATTTATGGAATATTACATACACCAGAAGCCTGTAGGATGTACAGACAGTTGCCTCCTTTTATTTTAAGAATACAAAAACGTGCATATACAGAGCACATCGTCTGACAAAATGCAATCATTTTCTAACTTTGTTCAGACATAGTAACCTTGGAGAATACTTGCATGACAGAGCAATTAAAATATTCCAAACAAGGTCATGATTTTGCAGGTGATTGTTTTCAAGATTAACTTGCCATTATATATGCTGTCATGATTGCAGTGTATATACTCAGAAGCTTTGAGGAACAGTGGCTTCCTGTTCTAGTGAATATTATTATTATTATTATGGTCAGCAATTATTGTTGTTTGCCAAGCCACACCTATGCTAACCTCTGTCATCAACAATAGTGTTTAATCAGCTTAAAAATTATTAAATCTTATCTACTTGGCAACTTCTTTTAACTTACCTTACAAACTTACCTATGTGAGGATGCTATAGATTATGGTAATGAAAATCTTCACTATGTAACAGCTGTGGTATTGTCACGGATTTGTTTTGGCTGCATGGTACTGCCATTCTTGGAAGTGTCTTAATAATAAAGTCAGTTTTCCTTTCTAGGAATCAAAATGCTGAGACAGACAGAGGTTATCTGACCTCCTCTCCCCTACATGGCTGGACCAGCTATCTGTGAGCATTCCTGACAGGTACTTGCTTAAAATCTTCTTAAAAATCTCCTGTGACTGATTTTTAGGTTTGTCTTGTGTTTTGACTGTTAACAATGTCAGGCAATGCTTGAGTGGTTTAAAAATACATCTTTAACTCAGATAGTCTGAAAACTAAATGGAATACAAGCATTTCTGTTACTTTAAAAAAAAATTCAGCGGTGCTTTTTGAAGCACAAAATTCAAGTTTTGATCTAGATTTGCATTGCCACAGTAAGCATTCAAAACTCATGAGTCAATGCCCACCCACAAATGAAACTGGCTTAAAAGCCCATTTTCTTAAAAATAAGACATTTAGAGAAGATGGGTAGGTGGTTGATTATCTGCCATCTGTTTTCTGAGCTCTTAGGAGACCTTCCTTTCATATTTACAAGCTTTTGCCATATAGAAGAATTAAAAACTTGCTTTAAAAATAAAAACCCTAGGATTCTTACTGCATTCCCTTGACTGGCAGCTGAAAAATGTATTGAAAGATTTGTGGTGAAATAATGAAAATCAGCAACACCTAGTTTAACTTAACAACCTTCTTTTCTGTGTAAAAGCTTTGTAGAGAAACAAACAGTGATATATACAGAGTCCTTCATGTTGAATATATTTAGTATATTTTGAGAAAGGTTCAGGAAAAGTGTGGAGTGCAGAGTTTTCCATCTCTGAAAGCTCTCCACTATATATTGCTAACTTCAATTTTCTGTTTCTTAAGGTACTTAATGTACAATAATGCTTGTTAATAGGCAAATGCTGTCTCTGCTTCTGGGCCCTAGTAAGGTCAGACTTATAGAAGAGAGGAAATTATTTTTAAACGTAAAGATTGTAGGAAACTCTCAATTCAATGTTGACATGGATTTGTCACACTTGGCTAGTTCTTGGTAATTAAAGGAAGGTTTTGATAAGCAGGTAGTTTGTTTAATTTTAATGTTCTGTGGTTAGTTCTGGGATAAACTTGCTTGTTAGAGATTCCTTATTTCTTCTAGTGAATTTGTTACATTCTGACTCCTCATTTCTTCTAGTGAGTGTGTTGTGTTGTTGACGTGCCAAGCAACTGTGACTAAATTCTGCAAATGCAGAATGCAAGCACTCTCTTTTATATAGCTGTTGGGTGGTTCTAGCAACTTGCAAGTTTACAGAAGTGCCATATGAAATTCATGTGACAGGTAGCATTTATCCCCAGCTCTGAATTAACCCTTACAAAAGTGGAGTCTATGGGAGGCTGTATGTTCTAGAGAAGATACTCTCTCTAACAATAACCAGTATCATGAAGTTGTATTGGAGAACCAGCCCACTAGCAAGAGCAATACAGATCATATAGGAAAATCGTATCCTTAGCTTATTTTAGATTTTTCTTGTTTGCTGCACCAACTAGCCTGGATTTTTAGATGAGTGTCCATGCTAAAAAAAGTTCATTTGAGACTCTTAGGAATCTGAAAGTGTATTTCTGAAAGTTATTGCCTGGCTGCAGAAAGGTACTAACTGGTGCATGGAGAGATATGTTTTGAGAGATGTGTTTCAGTTCTGATTGACGTAAGGTTCTGGGCCACTTAGCCAGCACTGTGGAAGCATACCAGAAGCTGTCAAGCACTATGTTTTCTCTCTGTGGAAGGTTTGCATTGGTTGTGGATGAGCTGGTGGTGAGCTTTACCTGGCACAAATTTAGCATGCCCAGTAACAGCGTTCTGTGTCAGTACTAGAAGCAGGAATCACTTCTCTATCCAGTGTATTAGGTGTCTCACTGAAGTTCTCATCTCGGTTCTGTTAGCAGTTAATGGAGAAAGACAGGCACCTGGAGGACATCCCTCCCATTCTATCATGTTTGACTAAAACAGATGAACATATTCTTGCTCTGGCAAAAAGTTGTATGTGATCATACAGCTGAAGGCTACCAGGATGAAAGCGCACTCAGAGAGAAAGAATTAAAGCTGCAAAAGTTAATCCAAATTAACATGTTTCTTATCATGATGACTGCTTGACTTTGAAACCTTTATAATGTGTTACAATATTTTTACAGGCATGAAATATTTACTTTAAACTCATTGTATGGGAAATATAAATCTATGCTGGTTTAGATAGCATCATTTATGGGGTTCTATTTGCTTTTAGCGATTTCTTTTAGTACACATTTGGCTCACAGAGACAGTATATTGTTCAAAGCATTCTTTTGCTCTCCAGATCCTCTGCCTGCAGCATGAATTTCTTTATTTGACACAGTTCAGCACAAGGGTCTTTACCTGACCTCTGTGTGTCCCAAATGAGCTGCTGGGTGCCACCAAGCATCCTCCTGACATGCCTGGTCATCACAAAGGCAAGCTGTGTGTGCAGCCCAACCTGGCACACAGGTGCCCCACAGGAAGAGCGCAGTGGGCATGGGCTGGCTTGCTGTCCTGCTTTCCAGCCTGAGCTTTGTGTCTGAGCAAGGAGAACAAGAGGAGGCAGTGGCAAAATGCTGAATAAGTAAGACCAAAAGCTGCTAAATATGTGGTACAGCTGAAGTGAGACATGACTCAGTGACATATAATCCATGGCTCATAGGAAGAGGTGAGACAGTGCTTGGGCAAGAGGAAATACAGTTGCAAAATTAAACACTTCATAGGAAAAATAGCCTCTTCACCTTAGTTACTGACATCTCAATTTTCACCAGGAATTGTGGTACATAGTATGAGGCGTAAATGTTGGCCCTAAACTGCCCCTCATCTCTAGGAAAAGCTTTGACCTTTCGCAGACTTGCTGCATCTTTGCAGCATTTTCTGTCTACCCTCCAAACCTCAAGTCTTTTTTCTGCATTGAACTTTCCTGCTCTGTATCATTTCATCTCTTTTTATGCACAAGTTAAAGTTCCTTGTGGGCAGAGATGCTTATTTGTCTGTTATAATTTATCCACTATATGGGAATCATGTAGTTATATAAAACAGTAATACTATTAATAGCAGAGAAGGCAGCAACTTCTCTTTCAAACTTTAAATACAAACTCTCTATCAATTTAAATGGAAGCATGATCCATAATTAAAGTGGCACAGTCTTATGTACAGGAATACTGAACCACAGTGAAAAATACAGGAAAAGGAAGTATTATAACCATGTCTACCCACAAAGAATATAAATGCATCCACACAAATCATCTGAATGTTCTTTGGTTGGGTGTGCATTTACAGCTTGGTATTGGCTCAGTCAGGGCTGATGTGAGCTGGAAGACAAAACCAGCAAACATTACTGGGGCAACAGTGTATAAAATTGTAGGACTTCCCTACACACACACTGTGACGAGGAACTGATCATTCCTCATTAATGAACAGCCAGTAACAAGTGTGTTTGGAAGCAGTAGTTAAAAATTGGCCAACAAGAAGGGCCAAGTGATGGTTATCTGAGTTTATGCTTTCTGGCTTTGTCAACCAAGGATTCTCAGTGTCTCTGAAGACATGAATGCTAACGATGATATTTCCAGCAACATCTTTGCAAGAGGTGTACTGAAGTTGGACATCAACACTGCTGGCAAAACAGCTCTTCTTCCTTTTAATAAGGGTCCTAAAAGCAAGGGAAGGTAGGAAGAGGAGCTGTATGTAGCTGGAATTAGCCCTGTATTTTATCAAAACCCTGTGTAGTTTCTGAGCCTGTTCAAGAATGATCTTTTACTTTAATTTTTAACTAAGAAGAAAAGACATACTGTACAGTATAATATTTAGCCTCTAATACTTAGTGCAGAACTTAAAAAGCATGGTAGGAAATAGCCAGTTATCTACTGAGCATCTACATATGATTCTACAATACTATTGTGTTTAATTTAAAGACATTGTCAAATTAATAAGGCATGAATTGTTATTCTATTTGTTTACTTATCATTAAGTGATAGAACATTCTCTTCCACATTCTGAAGGGCATTACCACAGTATATTTATTTTGGCTCCTCAGTGATGTTGAACATCCATTACTGTGCCTTTTATAAACGCATATATGAAAAAAAAAATCACTAATTCATGCTTCTTTAGTACTATCAAGAACACAGCAAAGTGTAATCAAGCTGCATATGGTTTCACTGCAGTAAAATGTCTGCACCCTGCCTACACTATAGGTGTAGCTCTCCTGGAAGAAATATCCCAACTAGGTTTCAAGGGTTGGATAAAATCCTCCTAGAGGAACTTGAGAGCCTAGAAGAAGAGCTGCCCTCAGCTGACTCCAGTTTGATTCCTGTCTCACATTCTGAGCCTAAACAAAAGTTACACTCATGGCTGTGGTGCATAATTCCAATCTACTTATAAGTTTTCCCACAGTTATGAACCAGTAAGGGAAAAGAAATTGACCAACAGTGCTTTAGTTACAAAATCAACAGATGCATGACACAAATTCTTGAATATGCCATTGCAAGATGATACTCAATATAAACATCAAGAAATTACGCACTACGCAGTTGTGCCTTTGTTTACTAGGGCTCAGATGATGGACAAAGCATCTACTCTAATACTGCAAGAGCTTCTGACTAGAAGTTCCAGAACAGAAGTCCTAGTCCTCCAGTCTTGCTTGTGCTAGCAGGATATTGGACTCCCTTGAATTCTTACTGGTAAATCAAGCTTCACATTGGCACATAGCGTATCAGGTATCAAAACCCAGGGTCCTGTGTTGGAACAGGAATGGATATGTTTGCTTCTAAGGGGCACACAATGTTTAAAATATTCAGTGTGTAACTGAGAAAATAAACATGAGGTAATAAAGAAAAGGCAAGCCAATTGTAAAATAGTAATCTGACTAATCGCCCCTTTTAGTTTTGTTTTTTTATATATATATATAGTTGAACTCCATATGCAAACTTCAAGGAGATACTATAGTAATCTTGTGCAGTAATCAGTGTATCGTGATTGTATATGTTATGGAGTTGAAAGAACCTTTTCCATAGTTGATTCTATTTAAGAAAATGTATTTAATACTGATTTGAATTTACTTTTTTTTAGTAGAAGGTCATTCTTAAGGGTGAAACAGGAAACATTTTAAAATTAACTCATGCGTTTCTAGCACAATCACTTGCCTGTTGCACTTGCACCTTTTTAGAGATAGCTGTAGCTGATGGCATGAAAGTTACTGCAAGATAGATTTAATCTGGTTGTTGGGTATTTTTCAAAGGGGCAGAGCCTACAGGAAACTTTCCTAACTTAACATACCTTCTGTATGGAACTCAGCTGTCAGGCAGGACTGAAAAGCAAGTGTCTCAGTGAGGCTTTGCTCTCAAATTCAGGCAGTTCTTCTCTACCTTTTCCTGGGGCTGCTGCAATTCAAGCAGCACATCTGCCTGGCTGGGCCAAGGGTGTACATAGTCACAGGTATGAGAGATGTTGCATGTGGCCCTTCAGAGGCCACCTTAAGAAAACAAAAGTAATAACCAGTGAGCAAAATCTGCATTGATTGTACGTGTTCCAAATAGGTCACAAACATCTAGTTTAAAAGCTTGTCTCTATTACTGTTGTGCCTGTTTAAACAGACTGAGGAAAAGAAATGTTCAGTGATCATCTGTTTTTGCCAGTTCTATCATAGGTTAATAAGCACCTTGACAGGTGCTGGTCTTCAGGTTTTCATCTGTTAAAAGTATATAGGACTTCATCTGCAGATCTCCATGTGCTTTCCAAAAGGGTTATTACCCTACTTTGACTGCTGGACAATGGTGGTGAAGAGGTGCAGTGACTTGGCTGGAAGTCTCCCAGCTAGCCACTGTCAAAACTGTGGATAAATCCCAGGACTAATTCTTTATCCCAGAAACTGCCTCAAAATAAATACTACAGAGAATTGTGCAATGGAGTGTACTTTTGGGAATGGTGGCAGAGCATGACATGAAAATACATATAACAAACTGAAATACTGGGAAGTAATTTGATTTAAGACAAGAAAATAACCATAGAAGTTTGTGTGAGATTAAACATCATGTTGTAAAGGAACTTTGCCTTGGCAAGGTGAAATATTTATTTTTAAAACATGCTGTTTTTTCTAGATTATGTCTCTAAGTCATAGTTTCTTGTTTAGTTTTGTTTGCTTGGGGTTTTTTTGATTCATGATTAAGGGTAGCGACAATGACTACAGCCCTGCAATGATAATTTCCTGAAATGCAGCTTCTGGAAATAGTATAGATATAAATTTGTAGACTCTCAATCTAACTGATGATTTTGACTTGTGCTTGCTAGATAATCAGTTCTGAATCTCATTTCATCAAGTTATTCCATGCCCTCACCAACAGCTCATTCAGGTGGAAGTTAACCAAAGGGGGCAACCATTACAGCATACAGCCCTTTTGATTTACAGGTGTCTTGGGGCATCTGCAACCCAGCTGGACACCCCTAGGCCCTTGTGTTTGGGCACTATTGAGTATACATGCTTTTCAGCTATTTGCTTTGTCTGTGTCTTGTGGCTGACCACACAGTCCCAGGACTAATGGTAGAGTTCCCGGAGCTTATTTTGTAGCTCTGGTATTTTGGGTAGTCTGAGGTTCATTCATCCTTTCAGAAAATCAGTGGAAGCAGTCAGTCCTGAAGGAGTCAACTCCTTTAGCCCTGGGCAGTAGAAGACATGCATGGATGGAGATAAAGTAATTAACATCTACTTTCATTTGTCTATGTAATTTTTTTCCTCACTACACATCTCCATTCTTTTGCATAAGATTCTCTTGCAAACTCATCTGAGTTTAGGCTACTGCACACAATGCAAATCACAGGTAGTCTCTGATATTCATCCTGTTTCTTCTATTTTTCTTTCAAACAGCCTGCAAGACTTTCTACTTGACTTTTCAGGCCAGTCACACCTTTAAAATAACCTGAACAGGTGACTGAAATCCTTCAACATGGAATATGTTGCTTAGCTACCTCCAAGCTGAAGGTCAGGCTTAAAAACTGCTTTACCCTGGGTTGCAGCTGCCTACCTTTTGGGTTCTGTGTGAACAGATCATTAAGGTTTAATAACATCTGTCAGGCCCTTTGCCAGGAGCCCGTGGAAACACAGCCCAACAAGAGGTTGTACACCAAGAGAAGAGTCACTCAAAGCAGAGTTTATGTCACATGCACACACATATGAAGATGCAAATATTGAACAGGCTGGCATGGATTCCTCAAGTCATTGCATGTGTTATCCCAGGGGATGGGGCCAGCTCTTGCACTGACCCTTCCCCACACCAGCATCATCATAAAGATCAAGTCAGTAGTCTCCCAGGGCTGTGGTCTCCTGCCATGTGCTGAGCAGGGAGACCAGACCCTCGCAGAGGTGGTGAGACGTCCCAGCAGCAAGCCTGGGGACTGCGAGGTTACCTGGGTAAAAGAGGGCTGGTTGTTGCCCACATTTTGCTGGGGCAGCAGGCCTCTTGCAGGAGTGCCAGGGATCCCTCTCCAGTGCACACGTTCCCTGCGCCACCAGATGAATTATGGATGAGTCAGCCAGAATTTTTCCACACACTTCCACTGCTGCACAGTGCTCATCGCCAACTGAGCTGTGGTTTTCAACCGCTGTCTGGGCCCAATGCTTCCAACATTAAAAAAACGAAAAAAATACTGCTCTCATTTTTCTGGAATGCTCCATGGCAGGGCATGGGGAATCCCAGAACTTGTGCAATGTCAGGCCCCCACAGCCATAATGTTTTGCTGAATAGCCTAGCATGTGTTAGAAATCATTTGGTCCTTTCTGCTTGCTTTGCTCCTCTGTCCCTCCCACTAGCTGAGTGTATTGACAGAGTCAATTAGAAGAGACAGCAGCAATGCTGAAACTGATTTGAATTTCAACCAGGATCTGCTGAGGGTAGGCAGTTACCCAAGGACCTAGTGACTGCCCATGTGTACTAAAAGTATTTTGGGTTTGAGTCCTTAGATAGGTCTAGATTAATTTCTGTTTAGCAAATGCTGATTTCTTTTGCTCTTCTTTGAGCACATGAAATGTGTGTGGTCTTAATTTGCAATGATCATAGAAAAGAAACAATCCAGTTCTGGAAATGTTTGCTATGAGACAAAGCACAAAATCCTTCCTACAACAGCATTTGATGAGTCCTTTCAGAAAGACTGTAGCTTTTGTAAATGGGGTGAAGCAGCACTGATGTCAAACTGTACAGCATGGGAGACTAAGCGTTAATTCAAGCCTTATTATAAATTTCTATTATCTGCATTCAAGTTGCATCTAGAACTCCCAATCAAGACAGGCTTCAGCTGTGTATAAACCACTACATCCATAGAAATGACAGTTTGCGCTTTAAAGCACTTAGCATGTAAATAGACAACATGAAATAAACTGGTGTGAAGTCAAAGAAATGAAAGAAAGATCCCTACCGGCTCTTTACCTAGACACAATCAGTAGGCTGCTTGGCTGCATTCAGGGAAGTCTGAACTCTATGTTTATCTTCAGACAGCCTGAAAACTCATTGATTTTAATGGGAGAGAAGCATAGGAGTATTTTCCCTGAATATATGTATGACCCCTGAATCCAGCCCCGAGGAGGAATTTGAAGATGAATGACATATTGTTTTACAGGCTAACATAGCTGAGATGTCACAGGAAGGAATACAGGACAGTCATGATTTTGGGAAGGCCATAACTAGGGTCTCCTGGAATTGCCCATAACAGCAAAAGTCCTTGATTTGCACAATCCTCCCTTAAGAGCTATTAGAGTGCAGATGTCCCAGTCGGCCCTTTTGAATTCTTGGAGGTTAGTTGTGTAGGACCCTATTTACATAGCATATAATCTCAATTATTCATGCGTACATTTTATGACACCTTTGCCATAGTAATTAAAAGGGCTTCCGGCTGTGAAGCCAGAATATGATCCAAGCACAATACTGTGATGGAGAAAATTGATCTTTACCCTGAACTGCTCTATCCACCTTATTTCTAGCTTTCACCTCTGGCCATGGGATGTAGCTATGTCTTTGACTGTAGGATGACAGAGCCCCTTGCAGTTAAGAACCTGCACAGCCTACTGTTCATCATCAGGTTCCCTCTTAGTCTTCTTTTCAATAAACTAAAGAGACTGATCGTAAGTCTCTTACCATAAATAATCTTTGCTTAGATATCATGTAACTGTTATTGCTTCTTTGTGAAGCTTGAATTGTCAACATCATTTTTCTCAAGCGTGGGCACCAGAACAAGACACACTATTCCCTTAATGTTACTGTGATATCACCTCTTTACTCCTACAGAAGGTATTCTACATCTAGGGATCACATCAGCCTCCTTAGTCACTGCATCATTCTGGCAGCTGCTGTGCTGCGGATTGCCCATGTGACAAGGTTTGTCAGTGATTCTTGGAATACTGTGATTTATTCAAAGCTGTCTGCACTGCTGCAGCGAGTGGGGGCCCTCCTGTAGGTGAGAGAGCAGAAGTCATTTTAAGTAACCTTTCATTTTTTGCACATCGCATCAGCACAACACATGCTGGGGTGGCCACAGGTAGTGAGGTGTGCTGCAGTTCCACTGCAGTCTGGTACTTAAATATTCCTGTCATCCTACGGAAAAACTGCACACATTTAGTCATGTACAGTTTATCACTGATCATATTTCTGTATTGGTCTGAAATACATCCACTTTGCCATGCTGCAAAGGCCCCCCAGCCCAAGGTTTCTTGTGAGAAACAGTGATTGCATAACTTCTTTGAAGAGGAGGAGACTCCTTTCTTTAAATACACAAGTATGTTTCTAAGTAAGCAAACAGAGCTAAAAGGTGGTAATTAAAGAAGTGCCATCTATTTTCCTTTCAAAATGAAAATACAGTCCTGTGTTTAGAAACCTATGTAACAATGCAAGGTTTCCGTAAGTGTGTTTACTTACCCAGAAAATTTTATCGTACTATTTAAAGTTTAGGCAAAACAAAATTGAAAGATCACAGAAGTAGTTGTGTTGTACGTTACAGGTGTTACAGCACTATAATGTAAGCCAACACAAGCCTCTAGTTTGACAAATTAGTTTTGAATTACTAGATTTGAAGACAAAAGTGTTGTTCTTATTTCTCAAATATTCTATCAGGTTTTCTGTCTTAGATACATGTTCGATCTAAGTAAAAGTATCATGTTCATGCAGGATATAAATATACTCCAAAAGACTAGAGTGTGCAATGCTGCCCTGCTTTTAACTTTTCATATCTGAGACTACAGAGCAGAATCCACAAAATTAAAAAAAATAACAGTTAAAAGGCAGCAGATTGTGTGTTTAGCCCTGGGAACAGGTTGTTGAAATTTGGATTTATCTCTGTGCCAACAGAGAAAGCATGAAGGAAAAGAAAAAAAGGAAGGCCCAGAGTCATACACACAAAAATGTACCAATATCAGGTCACTACAATCCGGAGCAGAGAGTGCCAGAAGTTTTCTGAGGTAACTTGTTCAAAGGATTAAAAAAACTCACTTCATTTACACCAGTAAATTGGAACACAAAATACACCATAGCTTAATTATTTTCATGTCAATAATAGTGCTGTAAACTGAAACATATGTCAGTCTCAATACCAAATAGGAATAAATTAATCTCAATTCAGTACCCACTTATCCCTGTCCTGTGGTTCTGGTACCAGAGCCAATATAATCAGGAAAAAAACCAGCACATGCTCTGCGACGATCTGTAGATGCTTCATCATGCCTAACCATGACAATCTGGGAACCGTGCCTGTGTGTAATTTTTGTATTCTGATTTAAGGTAAGAAATTGCTGTGTTACTAAATCTCTCAGTGGATGTGGAGCTGAACCATCAGGCCTGTGTCACATGCCTTCCAGAGATTAGAAGGCAGACAGTTACTAGAACTCAATTGCTTCCATTCAAAATGGATGCATGTTTGGAAAGTCATACAGCTGGAGGCTGAATCAGTGCTGCTGTGTTTGCCTGATAAGTGAGGAATAGAAGAACTTTCTCAGATGTATAGGCCACGATTGAGCAGGGATTCCTCATTGCTGTGGGGTACGGAGTGATGATGCAGCTAAGCATCTGTACAGCTCTCTGACACCAAATGGGGCAGTCCTGACTCCCCCAGGCTGTGCTCATGTGATCCTGTGGTGCGATGGCTCCCCTGGCTAATCCAGAAAAAATACTGCTCAACTTGTTTGACAAAACCAGTTTCCTACTACTTTAGATCTCTTGAAATTTTTGCAGCGAGACAAGATGAGCTCCAGTGCCACAGGAAGGGAAGCTGCTGGGGTGCACAGCTAAGGAGGAGGTGGAGTGGAATTGCCCCTTTTTGGCAGCAAATAATTACTTGGTGAGGTGAGAGAAACTGTCTAATCCCACTGTGGGTCTGACAAGCTGGGGCTGCGCTTGAAGTCACAGAAAGCTTGAGCAGAAAAGGCGACCTTCCTTTCATAGCACATTGGTTTAGCTGTGAGATCCAGCTCACAGCTAAGAAAGATGTTTCGTATGGGTTGAAGGAGAGCAGAAAGCTTCAAAGTCTTCAAAGTCTTCTGAGCCCAAAGAAAACTCAGAAAACTCAGGCAAGGAAAACCACACAGATACCATTTATTTTCCCTAGATCTGTATGCTCTTGAGCTGCCTCAGTAGGGCATGATCAGTGCTAGCACTCCTTAAACATGTGCCCAATTGCTTCCACAGCCATATGTCCATGAAGACATGCTCTGCACTCAGTAACGTCATGTTACTTTATAGGAAGGGAGGGACAAAACCTGTGCTTGAATTATGGGAAATGTGGGGCAATAGGAGGAGTTTTCGGAGATTATAGAAGCTAAGCTGTAAGAGGTCTCATTTCCACAGAGAAATTTCAAAACAAAGACTTTTTGTGCAGGAAACCAGGGATAGAGCCAGGTCTGTGAGCTGCTCAGACTAAACACAGTGGAAGAACACATGGACCCAATGTAGCAGGAGCTAACCATCACCACCTAGAAGCAAGACTGTATGATAACTGCAGGGCCTAGCTCCATTTTTTTCCATCATAATTTCCCCTTGGTGAAATATTCAGAGCCCTTTTGGTCCAGCCTACATCTGCATTTGCTGACTGAAATGGAATAGACCCCCTCCCCAAAGTCCCCCCACCAACAGTGCCTCATTTACTTTAGGTGGAAAAAAGATGTGCAGCCACTGGTGCTATTTTTCCTGTTACGAAATCATTTATCTTTGCCTGCTGAGCTAACCCACATTAATAAAGCAAAATGCAAATGATATGTTCATCTCTACTGACCCTGACTTTGAAAACTGGTTTTTCTTTCCCTGCTTCTCATCTTTGAGAAAAGAGATGCAGGCGTAAGCTTAGAAGTCAGCAGGTACATCTGCCTGTCTGTCAAGTGATCTGAATCCCACTTCTCATTACGCAGACTTTCAGTACAATGATGCTGTAGGAAACGATAGATTATGCCAATTAGGGTAATTAAATAGCTCCATATTCCTCTAGCAAAATCTTTCCCTCCTTTCTCTTAACTCTGTCTCCTTATAGCTAATTCTTGCCTTCTGTCTTGCTCGTTTGTCTGAAAACTAGCTTTGACACTGAAGTACATCCATCAGGTTTCAGACAGTGGAAAGAAAAGTCTGAAAATGCCTTCCTTACCCATGCTGGTAAGAATTCTCCTATGACTTCTCCTTTTTACAGTGCAAGACTGCATAGACCAATTCCTAAAGATATTAAGACTCATACCACTTTCTTTCACACGCTCTTAACACTTCTCTCTCTTTTGTTCCCTCTGTCTTTCAGAGCCTCCATTAACTTTCCTGTAGTGTGCACACTGTTATTCTCAATATTCACAACAGTAATTTCCTTGGCTCATCTCTCACCAAGACTAAATACCACAACTCACATACAGCAACTATTTCAAAGCCTCTTTTCTGCTGTCTTGCATTTCTGACATTCTGCTATCTACTGTCATTGCTCCCATGACTTCTGCTTCCTGAAAAGAGGTTGTCTTTATTTATATCTTCGCTGATCCCTGTCTCTTACTTTTGTCATCTCTCTGCCAACTTTATCTTTCCTCTCAACACTTTCCCTCCTTGGCTTTCACGATTCCATCCTCACTTCTCCCTTTTGACAGCTGAGGCTTTCTTTTCCATTCCCGTTCGGCATGGAAATCTCAGCAGGCTTCTGTCTCTCCATGTGGATCAGTACCCAGTCACGTTGGCAGCATTCCACATCAGTGAGGTGTACATTTATCTTGGTCTCTTCATCCATCCAGTTCTACATTTTAGCCGCTATGTCTTCTTGGGGAAGTGTCTTTGCCAATTTGACTTTCACACATGGCTGCTACAGAACTTCTGAGGAGCCCCCTGAAGTGCTACTCCAATCCCTCTACTGTATTTATAAGTCCTTCCTTTTTTCCAACCTTGTTGCTTGGACTAATCAAAACCAGTCCTAGCCCAAGGCAGTGGGACCATGTTCAAGCTTACAACCTTTTCTCTCAAAGTCACACTACTCTTATATGTCACCTCCCTTTTCATCTCCCCTGTTTCTACATGGGAGATATCTGTAATTGCCCCTTCCCTGCTATTACAAACCAAAAGTCAATACAATTATTCCTGCACATTTTCTCACTTGTTTAAATCCCTCCCCTGACTCCCTCTTTTACCATCATTCAGCTTTTCATTTTCTTCCCCTTCACAGTCACACCCTCTTCTGATCATTTCTACTTCTTATCATGCCATGCGATTCTCCTTCTGCATTATCAGTGATGCAAACATTAATCTTTGTGAAATTTGTTGACACTCCTTGTTTCATACTTCTGCTCATTTTGCCTGAATAGCTATAATACAAATCATAAAAGTTGGGCAAGTTATCTTTCCCCTCTACCCTGCCCCTTTCAGGTAAACTTGAAGAAGCCAGAGAGGAAACTGGAGTTAACTCCTAATTTAGCCTAAAAGAAAGACAGAAAGAGAAAAAGCCCAACAATGATTAAAGAACAATTTGATGAAACCGGAAAAAAAAAATGGTTTTAATGTTGGTTTTGTTTGCCTGGTTAGTTGTTTGGTTTTTTTTTCCTCACTGAGGGATTAAAAAGTACAGTGAGCAAATAGAAGCTGATGAAAGTCAAGCAATCACACATATATGGAAGAATCTATTAGCTGCCTGGAGAGCACTGAAGCAGGTATTAAAATATTTTTTAGGACAATACGCGGGATGCAAACTGTGGCTGCACTGAGGAAGGAAGAAAATGACTAAGGCTGACTTAACAGGCTAACAGCTTTTTTGCCCAGTCCAGCAATTCCATGGTCTGTTTAAATCTCTGTCTAGAACTTTCCAATTTAGGGCTTCATCCTCTGAACAGTGCTGTTGTATGTAGCGCTGTTAATGCCAATCTGAACAAAGTAATTTCACCAGTTTGGAGTCCTAGAGCCTGACAGTCTGTAGACGTAGCTCTGCCACCTCTATCTACTATAAGCCATGCAAATACTCATATTTGTAGGGGATAAGGAGTCCAATAAAAACTCTAGGATACTTCTGCCTAATACTCAAAGCAATGAGTAAGGCAGAATACAAGTTTGTATACACTTGAAGATGAGTCTTCTTCAGATTTTTAAATCAGTATCACCTCTGAATTCTGAGCAGAACAAGTGAGCTGTAAAATGTATCAATTCAGAAACTACCTGTGATAAAACATCACCTGGGGCACTTTGCTTTGTGCAGTATGAAAAATGGACATGACAGACAGGAAGGAATAAAACAAACCTATGCAAGGACAGGGGTGCAGCAGAGAAGGCTTGAGTTACATATATGTAATTATGTTGTTACTCAATTTAGTCACGCACGGAGCTAGGTCATAGAACCATATTATGCTTTGGGTTGGAAGGGACCTTAAAGACCATCTAGTTCCAGCTGTCCTGCACAGGCAGGGACACCTACTACACTAGGTTGCACAAAGCCCCGTCCGGCCTTGACCACTTCCAGGGATGGGGCAGCCACAACTTCTCCGGACAACCTATTGCAGTGCCTCGCCACCATCATAGTGAAGAATTTCTTCTGTATATCTAATCTAAATCTCCCCTCTTTTCAGTTTAAAGCCATTCCCCTTTGTCCTATCTTTGCATGTCCTTGTAAAAAGTCCCTCTCCAGATTTCTTGTAGGCCCCCTTTAGGTACTGGAAAGCTGCTATAAGATGTCCCCTGGGCTTTCTCTTCTTCAAGCTGAACAACCACAACTCTCTCAGCCTGTCTCCACAGGAGAGGTGCTGCAACTTCTGATCATCTTTGTGGCCTCCTCTAGACTTGTTCTAACAGGTTCACATACCTCTTGTGTTGGGGGCCCTGGAGCTTTTGCTGACTTGAGATCTCTCCCTAGTCTCTGGGCATGTACTTCTGGCACTCGAACTGGTAGGAGTGGGAAGTTTTGAGGTTCTGCTCCTCTAGCAACTTTAGTTTCAAGCCCTTTTCACCAGCTTGGCAAGCCTATGACTGAAATGCTCCTTTCTTTCTCTGATATATAGGCCCCATCAGTCTCTGGCAGAGCAAGTTTCTCAAAGTGAGTCCCACGGTAGGTAGATTGCTTTATGAGTGAGCATGCTTACTTGTCAAAATGACTAATCAGCCCATTGTAAACAAGACCTTCTCTTGTGTACAGACAGTAACAGGACACCTGAAACAAAAGTGTTGCATATGAAGGTTTTTCTAAAACTGGCGAGCAAAATTTCTCTTACCTCAGGGATTTTTCTTGTCCTATTTTTAATGGGGTACTATGTATTGCTGCAACTACATCAATAAAAAACATTAATTCCCTATAAGGGAGACTGGTAAGCTGTATAAAAGGGACTTATACCAGCCTGTTCCCATTGTACATTATAGCACTGTAACAAGATATGTAATATCCACATTTTTCTAGATATGAAATGCTGTACTTGGTGCTTGAATATAAAACAGGGAAATCAGATACTGCCTCATCAGGGGCAGATAGCATTGCAATGCCTGCAGGGAGAAGAAAGCCATACTCCCTGGAGAAGGAGGCTCCTGACCATGCAGAGAGGTTCCTCTGTATCAGGGGCTCCAGGCCAGAGGAAGTGCTGTGGGAAGCAGTGGGGGGCCCTGCTGTCCACCACTTCCCAGGCTTGAACCCAGAAGAAAAAGCAATCTCACCAAACATCAGTGGAGAAGCTATAAAGCTGCCTGGACACAAAGAATGTCTGGAGAGGCTTGGCTGGAGAAAAGAGGCTGGTGGATAAAGGAGGCTAAAAGGAAAAGTTCCCTGCAACTCTCCTGGATAGCTGTGGTGGTGGTGGTGGGGGGATTCAAGACACTCCCTGGCAGCTGTATAGCTATTTTTATCATTAAATGTAAATCCTAGCCTTCCCCTCCCCATGACATAGGCCAAGGCAAAGTGACTCAGTCTCTCTCTACAGTAGTAGACCTCAAAGCAAAACATAATCCCATTAACACAATAACCTAGGTTACTCATCCACGGTTTCTGCAGGCTCCTTCCACATCTTCTCCTCTCTGATGTGCCACTTATGTAGTCCAGCTATTCAAGACACTTCATCTCTCCAGAGTTTTCATTCCTAGATTAAAAATTGCTGCAAGCCTGCCTGTCTCCTCTTGTGAGCAAGGGGAAAGGTTTCAGCTTTTGTTGTTCAAAAAACACATGCTGATTTCTCCCTAGGCATGTGCCATCACAGAAAAATGTAGTTACTTGAATTGCATAGGGATAGGGAAGGGCTGGTGAGACTCTGAAGCACCATACTACACACAGTCATGTGTCTTAATTGCTTAAATGAACATACACCAAAAGCAAGTGATTAAAATCTGAATTCCATACAAGGCCTCTGAAGCCCACCCTGGTTTTGACCCTCTTGATGCTTTCTAATAACAATGCTAGCACAACTATGAGCACCAGCAAGTTTGAATAAAAAGAAGGGGGGAAAAAAAAGAAAGGATTACTTACAAATGATGAGGCAGGAGACAATGTGAACCAGTTTGACTAGGTGTGACTGAGCAAACATTGACAGACTATAGCAAGTTATTGCAAAAACTGTGAGACAAATCCCATCCCCTTTGCCACTGCACTGGGAGCAGCATTGCTTTTAGCAGGATCCCTTTGACTCAGCTTAGGACTCAGGTGAACACATTATTGGGGTGCAGGCCTTACCAGTGGGTGTATTTTAGCCTCCTAATAACACATTTGAGATGTTTGTTTTGAAAGTAAATCTAAGCTGTTAGATTGTAAGTGTACCAATGCATTAGGTTTGACTCGGTGTAAAGTTTCTTAGCAGTTAAGCTGGTCACTGGAGTTAATTCATTAGTTCCTGTACATGTGCCACAGAAGGTTTATTTTAGCCTTCGAACACATAAAGTCAAGGTGAACAAAATCAGAAAGTTTTAAAATTAGGCTCTTGTGTTCCTCCACTAGACACACTCAGCTAAATTAAAACAACAGTGTACTGGGGTGCAAAAGACTGGTTTTCATCTCCTTTTTTGTCCAAGCACCTTGAAGTACTAATCCATATAATGTACAAAGAAGCTGTAAAAACTTCCTTCTAAAATTATAACAACAGAAGAAATTAGGTCAGCTATGAAAGAGTAGGTTGGATATAATCAAGTTATAGCACCCCTGGGACACAAAAGGTGGCGCTTTTCACATTTGCATTTCATCAACTTACACAGTTTATTGCTGTGGGAGTAATTAAGGCAAATAACAGTAAGACAGGATTTGCCAAAATGTTGGAAAACTGTTTGATCATTAATCGCATTTGCTAAGACTGTGATTAGGGTAATTGCTCTGTATTTCTTTTCATAGACTCCTTGTCCATGGGGGAATCTGGAAGAACTACCCCCTACCCCCATGGAATGCAGCGCAGCTTAGTTGGCTCTTTCTGCCTTTCTTTTTTTCCCCTGAAGCATCAAATATTTGCCCCTGCAAAGGCACAATACTAATGGCTGGATACTGAGTACCCAAGTAGTAGATCTAAAAAAGCAGTATCTGTTTGATTGTAGTTATATCTCATTTTCTTTCTAAGTGAGTAGTTATTCTTTGGACTGAATTTTTGGAGTGGGTAGCAGTGGGAATATTCAGCTGGGGTTTGGATGGACTTCCATAAAAGCTGAGCTTCAGAAACGCCACCTAGTATTTGAAAACACTTCCCTTCCTTGGTGTGGCTAGTGGCAAAAATAGCACTCAAGGTCTCAGGTTGTGTTAGTGGTTGTGTCATGTATTAATGCCTCCCCCCCCCAGTCTGGCTCTAGCTTCCTCGTTTTATTACACAACTGCATAAAAAGGTTCTTGTCTAAATCTGAAGCAATATTTGAAAACTCTGTTCTAATTACTAGCACATGCATTTCTGTGACACATATCCCTGTGGAATCTGGGCATTGCTACTCTAATTTAGAAGCACTGATATCATTATCACAAGCATAATACAGACCCTAGACAGATTAAAAACTCTCTTGGATACTACAGCATTCTTTTGAACAGTGGCTGTAAAAGTTTTGTTGTGGTTTGGCTTTTGAGTTTTTTTTATAATAATTATTTCAACAAGTACATATGAAGCGTGCTCAGTTTACAAGAAAACAAAAAAAGCCTGTTCTTCCTGTCAGTGCTACAGGCTCATCCTGTGCTTCAGAAATCCATTTGATTCTTTCCCTCTCAGATCATCGGCTACAAGGGTTCTGTAGGATAAATTTATGCCTTGTTTACATTGAACAAGGCTGTCTTCAGGTTCTGCTGTCAGTGCATGTGCACAACATGGAATTGCATCCAGCTCATTTGCCCTCTCTCTGCTATGTTGTTTCTGAAGAGCCAAGAGGATTAAAAAAAGCAGAAAACATTTGTTGCTATTAAACCCAGTTCATCTGACTTTAAGTAAACAAAGTAATAAATCTATTAAGAAATAAGATGCAACTTTTACAGTTACTTGCCAGGAGAGAGCCATACCTTAAGGAAGAAAGAGAATTGAGGAGTTTTATGCCAGAGGCATTCCTGAGAAAGGTAAGGAGGTATGCAAATAGAAATCTAATCTGGTTCTGACGTATGTGCTTTGGCAGAAAGCTATTGTTAGACAAATATGTTGTTCCTGAGCAGCAGAACTAACAAAGCCTGATTTCCTACGGATTTGCGTCCTTTGTCCCACATCTTTCTCCTTCACCACAATAATCCCAGCTCTCCTCATGCCTTTGATGACACTGTCACTACTGAGAGACAACAGACTCTGGGGCTAGTCTGGAGCTATAAAAATACTCACTGTCAGCACGTGTGTGCTGACTGGCCAGCTGGCTGGCAAGCAACATATAATGGCTGAGATCTTCCTGCCTTTTCTTCAGTCAAGGTAGTAACCTGACTCTCTGTCCTTCATCCCACTGCCAGATTTCATGAAATGTTTTTAAAAAGATAATTATGTTCAACATTATCAGTCTTTTAACTTTAGTCAAAATCTGATGTGCCAGAGGGTTACAAAGAATTATTAGGTACAGGACAAACACCGATTTCGCAAGCTTTGTTTCCACAGGAAACTAGATTCAGAAGTTCAGCTACTTTTCTCTTCTTAAAAAGCCAAGAAAACCAATAGGGCTAATTAAGAAGTCTTCCCACAGTCATTTTTAGCTGCAATAGTTTGTGTAAGAAATGGTGGCTGACCTGCTATCTCACACTGAAAGTTAAGTCTGATTTATTTTTTTTAATAAAGAAATGTACAAAAGCTTCTGTTGCTGCTGCTAGCACTGAGACCTTTTATATGGCTAAATATTCCCAGTTTGCTGCACAATCATTATTGTCCCTTTCCAAAGGAATACATGCTGCTCCTCTGTGGTCTGCTCCCTATGTACCACTCCATTCCCAGCTTTGGGAGAGCTCCACTGGACTACATCTGCACACTGCCTGGATTTCAGACTACACTGAGCAATAAACATCGTCTGCTCTGAGTACTCCCTCTGTCATATTTGTTTGAATCATGACCTTATGTTTTAGTTTTGTTGTTTATTCCAGTTTCTTCAATACACACTCCCACTGCTGCTTTACCAAACTGCCAATGAAGAACCTTCTTTAAAGGGCCTTAGCTATTTCTTCCCAGAAAACCCAAACAAAGAAGTAAATAACAGAGAAGAGGCAAGCTGAAAGCTTTCACCCCCCAAATCACTTAATTTCGTCTCCCCATCACACGTTAACATCTTAGTTATGGCAACTCTTCTATTGGCTGAGGAGGGCCGGTTAACAGCACTTTAGAAACAGCAGATGTGTGTCATTTCATCGAAGGCGAAACATGGTGTTTCCAACAGCGCAGTGCTACAGAACAAA
Organism: Psittacus erithacus; assembly: GCA_009867235.2. NCBI lineage: Eukaryota > Metazoa > Chordata > Aves > Psittaciformes > Psittacidae > Psittacus > Psittacus erithacus. The sequence goes on along the minus strand of WYDI02010181.1, from coordinate 29,258 downwards.
GCAGAGGCTGGCAGGGCAGCGCTGCAACATCTGAGGTCTGGATGATGACCAGCAGCTGGAGTTGGTGGATGGAGAAGGAGCAGAGGTTACTTATACCATCAAGATACCAGGAAAGGCTTCCATTTTATGTTTCCTCTCAAGATGGCTGCAACTTCCCATTATCCTTGGTTGGGCTGAGGCCAGCTGTTGAAATAGTGCTCCACCTCTCCCACAAAAAGTCATGCAGGACCAGAATAGTGAGGAGCAGCAGAGGTGGCCAGACTGAAGGGGAGCAAGGTGCTTAGACTGTCATTGAGTGGGGTGGCTTTTGCAGTCTGGGGCTGAGTATGGAAGGAAAGGCACAGATTGTAGAGGGAAGTCAAGAAGACTGTAAAAACCTGAATTGCTTATGGGCCCAGGATTTTGGCACTGTAAGAAATGGCTTTCATACAAGGGTAAGAAACTCCTTTGTTCATATCAGGACTGTGTCTACAGATATAACTGTGTGTATATACATCAGGGTTGGGCATAGTGAATGTGAAACAGGGCAGATGTGTCCTTCCTTGCCCCTCCCCGCACATGTACACATATGTATATACACACACCCTTTTTTACCTTTGGACTTCTGGGAGCAGAACAGAAGATCCGTCAAGGTGTAGTGAGGAGAGCAGGCTAAAGACTCTTTCTGGGGATTGTTCATCTGGTGAGGACCTAGCAGGAAGGGAGGATAATTGAAGTGCACATGAGCTATAATTAGGTGTTCGCATATATTAAAAATAGCTTTAAAGAAATGTAAAAGATTATTTCAGGATGAACATGAGGCTTAGTGCACTTCAGAATCTTGATGTTTACCCTTTCAAATTCATGCTGCATTGAGGGGAGTAGCCAATTAGTGCTGTCTTGAGTTTTACAGTAAATTATCTCAGATGCATTGGCAGAAGATTAGAAGACTTTAAAAATCACATTTTTCATATTCATTGAACACTCGGCATGACATGGTTTTTGATCTACTGAAATTACTGTAAAAGAAATGCTGTCAGAGTCCTGACACTTGAACCGATGGATATAATGTGGTAGTTGCAACCCTGGTACAAGTCTCCAGCTAGGCAAAAAAATAAAAAGCTTTTCACTCCAGTGTTTATACAAACCTACAACAGAGATAAGTTCACTATGGAGTCCTGTCTTTGCTAACATAAGCACCCCACAGTCTAACGTGGCCATGTTGGTTCATGCTAGTCTTCCTGCCAGATTTCTTGCTGCATCTACTGGACCATTACTCCCAATCCTAAGTTCTCCAGTGATCAGGAACATCTTTATCATTTCCATCCTAGATGTATTTATGGCAAGTCTGTGTCCTTCACCTTACATAATTATTTGCTTTTTCTTCTGTTTGCTGCTAACACACTGTCCTTGAGAGCATGCCCAGAGTCAGCTTAGCTTCAGTTTTCATTTGTTAGGCTAAATAAATCATGTTTCTGAACATCCTAGTAGCTCTTCTCCACTTTTGAACTGGGTTTTCTCAAACCCCAGCGATGTCTTGTCATCGTAAGGTTACTTCTTAACAGCATTATCTTTGTAACTTCTTCAAGTCAGATATTGTGGAATCTGAAGTCAAGATCTATTAGATCTGTTGTGTTTCTTTTGTCTACAAAGTCTGTTGTACAGTTATTACCAAAGAAAAGTGCCAGATTAGTCTGACACAATCTACCCTTGGTAAAACTACGCTTCTTTTCATGCAATCTTCCTTTTACCTCTCCAAGGATTCTTTCCTTTACATTATTTGAAAAGCCCCCTGTACTACTAGAGGTAGCAATCCATGGTAAATTAAATTGGATGTACTAGGGAAAGAGCTCAGAGGATCATGATTGTAATACAGATCAAATGTGGCTTCTGGAGTCTAACTAGTTGACTAACATTGATCACATATGGGAGAAGAATGAAAGCAAGATTCTGACACTGATACCAGTCCAGTGCATAAGTGCAAGAAACAAAGCCCGTAATACCTAGCTGTGCTCAGCCATATTTATCAGTTCCTGTCACAAATGCTAGTTATGTATTTGATGAGCAGTTCCATCCATCTGAGCTATGTGGTAGCAGAGACCACAAATAAAAGAAAAATAAAAAGAAAAATCCCTAAACACCAACCACCCACATACAGGCCTCTGGGGACAAGGTTTAAATAGAGTGAATCTATTATCCTGGCTAGTTAGGGACTCATCACTGAATTCACCAGTCTTTGTCTTTGGAAAGGCTAGAATCCATTCTGGGAGAAAAGCCCTTCAACCCCTGGGATCCCAGCAAAAGATCAGAGTCTCTTTTTATCCCTCAACAGTCCTATTTCATTCCCACAACAGAAAAGATAATGGCAAGGGCCGTTGTTTGCTATCCTCAGGCAGGCTGGGGTCTCTTCTGAGAGGGCAGTATTTTGAAGTGCTTGCAGCCCTGGTAGGAAATGCTATGAAAAATAGGCAGGTGCTACCTCTCTGCTCTTAAAAGCTAGATTTCCCTGTATAATTATCCCAGTAGGAGCTGGAATTTGGAGGACTCATCAGTGTGGGACTGAGCGAGGCACAAAGGCTGGCGCTCCCCCCTCCCCCAGCCCTACATGGAGCAGAAAGCAATGCAGCTCCTTTCTCTGGCAGTGCAGAGCTCTTCCCCAGCAACAGAATCATGGTACTTTGTGTGCAATGATTTGACGCTGACATAATGCCTCTATATAATCTCTGATCATGGGAACTTCGGCACAGACCTGTTAAACCATCCTTGCCTACATAGCTGCTGTCCAAAATTGCCTCGTAACTTAGCAACTAACTTGCTACCTGCTATCACTCATAGGCCTTCTTTAAAATTACAATTTCTTGAGCTTTTCCCTTTCATCACATGTATGTATTTCAAGTTTCCCCCTCCCTTGAAACAATGCTTCAAGAAGCAACTCAGTTTTCTTGGCTTTGGATTTTTTTTTTTGCCTATCCCTCTAATCTCTCCATAGTAATTCTAGCATATGAGCATTACTACAGCTCATTCTTAGACTTATCACCAAATCACCCAGCCCACCTGTTACTTCAGTAAGGGTCATTAGCAAAGAACAATCATCCTTTGGTAGTTTGCAATTGGGACTCAAACACAGTACACTAGAGCAACACAGATAAAAGATCTGAAAATCAATCAACCAACTCCCCCCCACATTTAAGTTACAATTTTCACACCAAGCCTAATGCAGCTTATATAAAACTTAATGTTATTTGCAGTAAAGCTTTTCATCCCAGGACCACAGAAAGCAAGCCTCCATTTTCTGGATTAGCACACTGCTATCACGAGTTAAAGGAACAGGCAGCTCCACATGCTGCAAAGGCAGTTGTGGAACAGCCGTCTGCTGCTATTGCTGGGTTTTGTCCAAAAGCAACGAGGAACTACATGCCTTAACCTTCATTTATGGACTGAAGTAACTGGCTTTGCTTATGTTTTGTTTCACTGTTGCTACAGTCTTATCTATTTGGTATCTCAGATATTTATACAGTACACAGACTTCCAGCACCTTGCAATTCCCACCCCCTGCTCCCCCATATTTGTGTCTGTTTATACATGATCCTTTGGCTTGTTTTATTCAGAGATATTTGAGTACCTCAGGGTCTTGTGGTTTTGCTGCATGTGGTGATGTCCTAAGAGTGTACAGAAATATTTAAATTGCTACTTGAAATACAATTTGTACAAAAACTTAAAAAAACATCAATCAACACTGATCATGAAACCTTCATATAAATGAGCCTTTAACGTCTGTGAACAAGTAAAGGCTTGCAAGGGAGCCTTTGGTCATATTTTAATGCATTAGACACTGTTTCATTAAGAAATACATTAAATCCCTGATTAAGAACAAACTGAAAACCAGCCCTTCCCTCCTGTAAATCTCTCTACAACCTTGGGCAGTGCAGGGTGCTTGAAAACTATGTTAAAACTCAAAATGCATATAAAAGAATCTAAAATGTATTTATTAAATTACATATTGAACATTTCGAGTTAAGAACTGCAAAGGAGAATGAGTTAGGAGTGCCCAAATATGGAACCATACCTTTTTCTTCCTGTCAGGTAACAGCAGCAGAAGAGAATACCTTTCAAAACACTGGCATTTATGTAAATGGACACAAGGTTTCTATTAAACATTTACCTTTCACAGTGAGCGTATTTTTGCTTTGTTACTTGATGACTACACCACTGTTTATCAAACAGGATAAGCTTCCTAAGATGTTCCCAACCCCCAGTTAGCCACACTTTATGAATCACCAAATTTATAACTTGTCAGGCGTGGTCTGACACCTTAGGGCAAACTTGGACCCTGTTTCAAACAAGTCAAGTTAACTGCTTAACAACTTAGCAGACAATGTGCTGTTACATTTTTGTAAGTCTTGGATGCATTTTTACTTAATAGCAGAAAAAGAGAGAAATACCTTAGCTTAGCTTTTTGAGAGCTGTGGTATCTCCAAATCAGATTATTCAAAATGAAATGATTCACATAGAGAAGGGTGCTGCAGTGCGGAATGGAAGGTGGCTAGGAGGATTAAAAACAAAACTCCAAGGAACAAACCACTCAGAAGCTTCTAAAAAGCCCCCTTAATTTTAAAACAAGTATCCTTTTTAGAGGAAACAAAACTAGTAAGATTTCTGCAAGAATCTTCCTATGGACTTTTGGAAGCGTGAGCCCCCTCAACTTCCATAGAATTTCAGCTTCTTCTTATAAGCTTCCCAGAAGCCAGTCCTTCAGAATGGTACTGCAGAGTAACCCATGAGACAAACTAACTACATCAAATAAAAATACTGTACAAAAGCATAAAACCCACATGCAGCATCCACACTAGACATGCTCAGTCTCATCTGTGCACCACTGGTGGTTAACATTTTTGTACAGGCTCATGTCTGTAGCTTTATTTGGTCTTAAAAGCTCAGTGTAGACTTCAGTAGCTCAGGCAAGGTGGCGGTTAGTGCCTTGGCCTAGCTGGCATCTAAGGAACACAAGGGAACTCTGCATGTAAATCACATGGCACTAGAATTGACATGAAAGCCATGATATAAAAGAT
>WYDI02010181.1:0-24110 GCA_009867235.2 Psittacus erithacus | reverse complement strand
ATCTAAGGAACACAAGGGAACTCTGCATGTAAATCACATGGCACTAGAATTGACATGAAAGCCATGATATAAAAGATTATTATCCAGCCACTATCTGGATCTAGCTGCAGTAAATAAAGGGAGTTTCTGAAGTGGCCTTTGTATTTATTAATTTTTTACATCACTGGGAGAACTTCATAAATATATAATGCTTAGTACACCTTTATCACAAGAAAACAGATCCTAGGTAAAGACAAGAGAATGACCTGGAGTGACATAACTTACTTTGGACAAAATCACAATCAGAAGTGACATATTTAACAGCTGTTTATTCATGGACTAATATGCATTGCTGACAGTCCTATGGAAGACGGCAAGTTTTCTAACAACTGAGAAAGACCAAAGCATGCTGGAGATTCAAGTATAAATAGTATAAACTCTGAGTTTTCCCTTCATGCTGAGAAACCTGCCCAGCTTTCCTTCTTGCCCCTGCCAAGGTAACTGTTACTCACTCTGTCGGTTCTGAAACAAACCTTGGAGCCCTGCATACAAGCTTAATTTGACCAAATCCAGTTGCCTGCTTCAAGTATGCCATTATTATACTCATTTTCCATATAGTTGTGGTTAAAATTCTCACAGAACATGTGCCGTTACCTACAGAGAGGAAAAAAACCCCACCCCAAACCCCAATCCCAAAATACACACCACCCTTCTTTTTCCCTTCACTACACTTTCACTCATGCAACAAGAAGAGACTATTCCTGAATAGTATCAGCCATGACTTGAATCAAGGCAATATAATCTCAGAATGCAATGGGGAACCTTATGAACTTCTCAGAGTTTACAGGGTGCATATTAGAACAGTGAAAGGAGGTAGGGCATTTGAAATATTACAACACATTGACACACCTATGTTGGGCATAAACATTGGCCCAAGATTGATATTTGTCACAATACTATAGTGCTCATTTCTAGTATTTTGGTTTTGATAGCAGTTGGGCATCCTCCCCCCAAAAAATGGCATCTTCTTTCTTGGAACGGATAGATTTCAAAGCAAAACTATGCAAACATTGATATATTCCTTCTGTGATCTTTATCTAGTTACAAAACTGCATGTTAAGGGTAAGAGGCAATTTCTCTGACATAGAATTTAAGTGTAAAATAAAGAATCAACACTATTGCTTTAAAATGTTTGGCAATAAGGTAAGAAGTACTTTTTAAGCCAATGGAAGCTTTCCTAACAAAGGCAGAGCAGGCTCTCTGTCTCCAAGAGCATATGCATTTGTTGCTGATTAAAGCAAACACCAATATTCCAGACACATATTCGACTGTAAATTAACTTTCTATTTAGAAGCTAAAAAAAAAAATAATTGCTTATACAAAAGCTTTACTCAAAAAAACCCCAAACAACTCAAAAACCCTAACAAAATCAAACAAAAAACCACCAACAACCCCCCCCAAAACAACTCCCCCAAAAAACCTCAAAGCCAAACATGCACCCCAAAACTCCTCCCAAAACACATCAAAAACACCCACCCAATGAAAAGCACTATAAATTCAAGATACATATAGCTAAAGGAAAAGCAATTAAAAAGATCATTGTTAAACTAATAATTTCTGAATAAAACTTTTCCATATATATTAAAACATAAAAAAAAATTGATTTTACAGTGTACTTATTCTTTTAAAAGATACTTTACATAGTAGTTTTGTGAAACATTGACTTGTCTTGTAGAGTTTTGATCATTTTAGAAATCATAATAAAGGCAGTTTACTTGATTCCTGGAAACTCAGTAGGAGATGCAAGATTAAGTCTTGCTTACACCTTGCAACCAGTAGTTCAAATGGACTGGTCGCAGGAATTTGCCAAACTTTACTGATTAAAACTCAAACAAAATAAAATTAAAACCCAACACACAAAAATCTTCACCAGTTTTCCTGGGCAAGGTCTACAGATGGTAGCAAGAATAAGAGAAGAGTCCATGAAGTGGTATGACTCAAAATATCTGGAATGTAAAAGCATGCCTTCTCCAAAGCCAATAGGAACTGTGAATAGCTGCACAGAGCCAGGATTTCATCATTTATGACAAGGTCAGTTACGTGAATAGTCACAACTAGAGTAAGGTTTATTCTAGTGAACCAAAACACTTGTGGTTAGAAAAACTGAAGCAGACTTCATACCTACATTAAAAGTGTTTCCATTTGTCAACTCACAGTTTTAAGTACAACTCTACAACATTCTGGGAAATGAATGATGCCACCAACACTTCCAACAGACAAAGAGCTGGACAGCGTGTGACTAAACAGTAATAAAAGACTTGAAGCAAAAAATTTAGCTAATCATACATATCAGTGAAAAGGAGATGGCTATCTTATGGATTTTTACTGAAAAGAAGAGGGAAAGCAAGACAGATTGTGCATTTGTGCACATAGGAGTAACAAGCTTTTACACAACACCTAAAAACTTTATGGGCAAGGAAATAATAATTATGTTCTATTTATAGTGTCCTTTTCCTGAAAGACCCATTAACTTCATTCCTTGTTAGAACACTCACCAAGAAGTGCTGGTTTGCCTCACACTTTGCTGATTTCAGGACAGTGCTGCTCTATAATCCTTCACTTCCTCCTTCTATCTGCCCTGAAAAGAAATTTATTTGCATAGTAACTATTTTTGGCAGGACAGACCTTATATATAACATTACTTCTCAATAGTTATTTTACCAACTGCTTATCAGATGCTCTGGCATACAGGCAAAGATGTGCTGATTACACACACAAGCAGAGAATCACCTGTCATGGGAAAGCAAGAACCAACACTGAAGTAATTCCAAACATCAAATTATCACTTGTCTAATTTGAGAAAGTGTCAAGTCCTAGAAGTTAGTATAAAAAATATTTTTAAAACGAAAAAGTGAAGATCTTGGATATCAATTCATTCAAGTCAGAGGGGCAGTTGTTTGCACTAGGTTTTCCTTATTTTGATCTTTCCGCTTCAGTATCAAAGGGGGGTTGACTTTGATAAATCTTAGCTTAAAAAAAAGTCCTATTAGCAGTGACTTACCTTCAAAGAGATTGAATTCAAATTCAAAAGTTGTGTTTATAAAGAAAACTTAGCGTATCTTATGAATTATTAAAAATTCTTTATTTCAGGCCAGTATAGTATCATTACAGGCATCCATTGCTTCCTCTGCATGTCCACATGATTGAAGCTGGAACTCCCCACCACCAAGAGTTAAATGGTTATTACACTAGAGGAAGAAAGTAGCCAAACAGCTTTACTTTCACATTAAGCAAAGCTGTGATTGTGCTCTAACAGCATTTATTACCAATGCATAGATTCTTCTCTCCTCCTAAGAGCAAGCAAGAAGGGCAAATTTCCCTTAACTGAAGGAACACACTTGGCAGCTCTGCTACTAAAGCAGTCACTTCATCAGTGGATGAATGGCAGATAACTGGATACACTGGGCACCTTCCTTCATTGCCTTCAGTTGCACTTACTGGTTCACATAGGCTTGCTCAGAACTGGATTTAACATCCTTGCATGTCTCAGTTACTCCTTTCATTATTAAAATCACCATCAAAGTTTGAAGAACTAACAGAATTTCTTTTTTTTTTTTCCCTTTATTTTTTTTTAAGTTAAAGCAAAAACCCCGGAAGACTGTCAACATTGCATTTCCCTTGCCAAAGACCCTGTTTCATAACCACCATTTAAAATCTCTTTTCTTTTCTAGAAGCATCAATTCCCTTCTATCAAGAAGGCAGAACCAGAGACACTTTCTATCACTGAACTGTAAATTAATACAGCTAGTGTATTTTACTGCACTGCAAATTTCCAGTTACAGCGGTAAAGATAACAATTAGCATATGGAATGAGTATCAGATACTTACATGTATCAAAAGCAAGTTAGTCACAAAAACCTCTACAAATATATTACAAACAAAACTAGCAGCAAACACTGCTATCATTACACAGTACTCTTGTCATAAAACATGACTGATTGGATAGCCATCTGGAAAACAAGCTAATAACTATAATGTTATAAAAATAACAAAAATATTTGATCATAGTAACTGTATGAACAAGCATTAGAAGGAGGGAGGTAAGCATGATTCAGCTGACACAAATTCTACTTATACAAGAGTGCCTCCAAGCCACAACATGTAGTTTCAGCGTTACATTAACAGTCAGGACTTCAGTCTGATACATGCAACTGACTCTGGCAAGCAGGTCTGAACGGGTCGCAGAACATAATCCCACACATTCTTCTCTAGAGCAGGCAGCCCCAGACGATCAGTGTGAATGCCAGTCTCTGCTTTGATGACACTCAGCAGCAGCAAGGTGCACACACTGCAGTTCAGAGTGGAGGGAAATGTCAGAAATGCATGTACTATGCTTTCAGCAGAGGTAAGTTTCAAAATATGCACAGTCTGTGTACAGTTTGTTTCTAGGCACATCTTGGGTTACATTCTCTATACAGTCTGCTTTACAAAATAAATAAAACAGTCAAGACTTGGTTGAAGTCCAGGTAAAGATAAAACTTTTTTCTTTTTTGTTCTCCCCAGAAATGAAGGCAGTAGAAGTCCCTTTACATTGATGTTTCATTATCTCCACAAACGATAAAATCCCAGTGCTACTGTAAGGCATGTAAATACTGAACCTGAAAGAAAATAAAAATGGGGGAGAAACGGAGACATTAAATCATTAGCTTTCTAAAGAAATGTTCTGAGAGCTATGTACACATCTTACTTCAATACTAGAAGTGTAACCAACACCCCTTCTCCATGTAAGAAAATAAGGTTTTTAATTTAAAAACAAACAATTCACAGTGAAGTGGCACAAAAATGACAAGTAAAAAGGAATGGAAAAAGTAATGGAAAAAAAAATGCAGGAAAACTGGGCTGGAAAAGTAGCAAGAAGCTGAAAGAAACATCTAGTTGCTTACCATTCCCAAAAAGCTCAATGTGGCAAGTTACAAAGTGAGGAAATGGGTAACAGGATTATTAAATCACAGTCAAGTATTTAGCAAACAAATAAATGAAAAAGCTCTCTTCAACAAGGCTTTGCAGTTTGCAATTTTTAAAATTTCTATTGAAATGAAACTGACTTTTGATTTCTAGATATACACACAAAAGATTTTTGCCACTTTTTGCAACAGGAGCGCTTCAAACACAATGCAATTTTCTTTTGGAGCAAGGATGGTGGGGAAAACAATTTCCTCTCATTTTAATGAAGTGTCTTTTATCTACCAGCAATGGTTCTCTCTAAAGGATATGCCTGAAGTACAGTACTATGAATAGAAGTGATTGTACTTGCGACAAAATCCATTGTGAAAGAATAATCAGAAAATCGGTATCAGAAGAGTAATTTTCTACCACAAACCTGCTCGTTAATAGCACTGCACACTCAGTAGCAAAATGTCAAAATACTCAAGTTATGTAGGGCAATAGTGTAGGCACGCATACACATATATAGTATTTTTCTAATGCACATGGACTGAAACATGAGAGTTTAAAGAGTATGTGGTGGTAAACAGTCAGAAAAGCTGAAATGTTCCATCTTGCATATAGAACTCCATCAGATAGATGAGATCTTAGAAATGCATCAGGCTGCTTTTATCAATTAAGTCAGGCACAGAAGAACTTTTTGGCCCTTGTTTACTGGGTTGTCTCTCAGATTTCTCATACGCATTATTGTAACAATATAAAGTGGGGGGAAGAATAAAAAAAATCAGCCATAGCCCATGGAAATAAAGTTGCAATCATGGGAAACTTTGGCTTAAGTACACAACTAAGGCTGCTAATCTTGACTGAGACTATTTCAAATCTTTTTTTTTAATCAGGGCCTTTATGAATACAGTCAATCAAGAGTTTACCGAACATTTAACAATGTTTAACAGTTTCACCATCAGAGACAACTATCAGATTCCTTACCTGCTAAGTACTTAATATTGTCAAGTTTGTGCGTTTCCAGCATTGTTTTCAGATCTGCAACTTCTGTGTCTATTTTTCTGTCTGTTTGGGTCAGAGCTCGATCTTGTTGTGCATGCTAAAACATAAATCAATAAAGCAGTGCATTCCAACAGTTTCTAGTTTAGTTAGAAATTTAACCCAACTCTTCAAGCTGTATTTTTGTTTCCTCCTAAAATGTATATTAATTTGCATTCAAAAAGTACAGGTTCGTTCCTAGCCAATCTGATTACTGAACAGTCTGTGTATATATATGCAGAGGGTCTAAAAATATAGATGAAAGCCTTTTTGTTTTGTAGACACTTCAGTTACCTGTACCAGTATGAAAATACACAGGGAAATAAAGCACAATGACATTTGGTATATTAAAGTGCCTAAAGATATGAACAACTCCAAAAAAAGAATGCCAGGTCTATAACACAAGTACAGAAAGAATTGCTGTGTAATAATCCGCTTCCAAGTTCTTACCAATTCCACTATTTCTGTCCTCATTTCAAGTAGTTTTCTTTCATTACGTGAGTACTAGAGGGAAGAAAAACAGAAACAAAACACACCAAATAAAAAAATAAACATGATATTCATGACGATGTCATTAAACTTTTTGCCCCACACTTGAAAGCATATTGCTTTGCTTCCAAATTCTGTAGAACACTGAATATGGAAGAGATTATTGTCTTGCTAATGCTTGGAAGACAGTATTGTAAGGTAATTGCTGTCCTTTGGAAAAGCACAATTTAAACAGGTGTTCATCCACACCTCTGAACTGTGAAGCGCAACAAGTCCAGCAGACACTTTGCTTCTGCAAAAGCTGTATATGTTAATAAGGAGCTGGAAGAAAGGTTGGCAGATCTGTATTTCTGAAAAACAAAGACCTATGATTCTAAACAGGAACTCTGGAACAGCTAACTAATCCATTGAGCACAATTAAGACTGAACCATCTGCTTTCTTCAAGAAGGGGAGTATGGTTTTAAAACAACCCATTCCCCATTCATCTGCCTTTTTCCTTTTCTGTTTATGCATGGCAGAAGCAGCAACTGAAGTGTGGGAAGAGGGGAAGCGAAAAGAAAAAAAAATGAGCAGTTTTCACAGGAAGTATAAAATTATAGTTGTACAACAGACTACAAAGTTGGTTAACTTTCTTAAGAGAAGATCAACATGCATAGTTTGCTTTTCCTGGGAGGCAGTCAAAAATCACAGAATGGTTTGAGTTGGAAGGGACCTCAAAGATCATCTAGTTCCAGCCCCCATGCCATGGGCAGGGACACCTTCCACTAGACCACGTTGCTCAAAGACCTGGTGTTCTGCACAATAGACGACTGCAGCTTCCAGAATCCTACACAAATATACAAGAAAACACTGGTGTCTAATTAATCACTGTTGCAGTGGTTTTAAATCAGTTTTGTAAGCCCAAAGTACTGCAAAGCTTATGATCAACACAGTTACACATTACATACGATGCTTTCTTAAAACATCAGCACAAAGTATTAACCTTTGAACAAGAACTTCATGCACTCAAACTGTACTTTATTCAAACATCTACTATGGGATAACAGACTGTTAGTCATTATATTAAATCACTGACACAGCTGCTACCTAAACTAATCATTGTGAAAAACTTCCAAGTGGCACATACAGAAGATAAATAATATCTTCTGTTCTGTGAACAGTTCTTATTGCCTGGATTGGAGATAAATATTACTTCTTCATTACACTTGGGAAAGTGGACTGCGTAAGAAATAATATTAATGGAAAAATGTAATTAGAACATCTTTCCATTTAGAAGATACAATTTCTTTAAGATCCTAAAAGCTACTAAAAATATATATCTGTAAGAAGAGCTATTTAGAATGCTGCATTTAATGCAAAAACTTGTTAATCTTCTAATTTGTCATCTATGTTACTCTAATTTAAGATCCCATCAATCCAGTTCTACTAGATATTTCAAACCTCAAACAATCTGAACCACGAGCAGCTAGAATTTAAACAAAATAAAAATAAATGACAACTATTTTCACAATAGGTATTTCCTTACAAACCAGCTAAGCTATAAATTCTCTAGCTGTAGGGAAATGAAACATCTTCACTGATGATAAATTTAATGAAATGCATAACTCAATTAAGTGTGAAAACAGAGAAAGAGATCTACTAATAACACCAAAAACCTCTAGGCAGCCAGTCAGCCTATTGAGATTAAATATCTAATATATTAAGTGTAGTGAGTTAATCCTGATATTAAAACAATATCAAAATAGACAGGGATACAAAACCAAACATGGCACCTTGTGTTATAGCAGCATAAGGATGAGTAACTTGGATTAATACCATCTTGAAGCAGAAAGATACTATGGATTAGTATGAAAATGCTCTTTGGGTAAGATGCTCTCAACCAAATTTGGTGATTACTCAATGTTGAGAGGTTTCTAAAAGCAAGTATCAAAACTTACCAGTTCTTTTACTCTGGTCTTCTCTAGGTTTAGGTTTAACTTGTTATCAGCACGAACTTTGGTAATTTCATCCTAATGGGCAAAAAATGATAAAACAGCAATCAAGATTTCCTATTTAATCATAAGCAGAAAGAATTGGGCAAATATATTGTGCTTTTCTTTACATATCTCAGGAATCAAGCTTCTCTCCAATTAACCATACATAATTTTCAAAACTATAAGCATTCTTATTCTTCCCCAGGAAATGTGTGTGCTCTATAGTATGAATTGAATCTTGGAATCAAAACCTAACAATTACTTCTAAAACCAGAACACTGAGATCAGAACTTAATTGAGAGCACATCCTTCTATAAATACTGGGGATGTTTCATATATCGCATAATTCTGACTTCTAGAAACCCATGCCTAGGTACACCTGTAAGCTGGGCTTCCTCCATGAAGCAACCTTGATGCTCAAAATAGCTTTAAAACAATTTCCAACCTTCCAATGCAAAAAACCCCCCTGTTTCTAAAGACTGCATCTAGGGCTTTCAGAAAAAGCTGCAGATGTTTCAGAAGCCAGGAAATATTTATTATATTTTTAAACATCTAGCTTTTTAAACTACTGTAAGTTGTTCACTTGCATTTTATTTCATCTATAGCTGTGATTCCTGCTTTTCTCAGTGACAGCTGCCATTTTAACACAACCTCCTGGCAGGAATTCCAGTCAGCTGACAGTTTGTCATGTGGCAAACTGCTGATCAGATGAATGTGTGGGAGAAGCAAAAGATTGCTGATGTTCTGGGAGATTCCACCATTAAAACCAGGTAAGCATCTCTCAAGCAGGCCAACGTCAACTAGTCAGGAATTCGTTAACTTCATTAATAAGTTCATTAACTTAGTTCAATAACTGCATTCAATTCTATGTCTGAATTTTTTGAACTTTAACTGGTTTATAATTAGATATCATTACAACACGATATGTTACAGTTTAATGAAATAAAAATTAGAAACAGTTTTTTCTTAAACTTTTACAACATTGTGTCTTTTTGTCTTTTACAGGAACAAGTATGAGCAAACATACTCACTTGCCCTTGTGAGAATTACATTTACAGTTAAAAGTAAAATTTAAAGACATCTAGCTTTTAAGAAAAGATGACTCAAATCCTTCATGCTCTACAGTGGATTACACTAATTCATTTATGCGCACCTAAACCATAAAATAAGTTACAATTGAAAAATCAGATGCTGAATGTATTTTAAAATGGTATTCTGAAAACTCAGATGAATTAAGCACTTCATAGCACAGTATAAAACATGCAGAATTAGCCCCAAGATATTTATGTGCTACTTTTGGAGATGACAGGGCAAAAAGGAAATTAAAAAGAAAATAGGAAAGAAATGGCAGAGACACTAGGCTGAATTCAACCACATTGTCAGTTAGCTCTTCACATCCAAGTCTGACGGTTTAATCAAATCCTAGGGAAGGAAGAGTGCTCCACCCTACCAACTAATAAGGCCATCTCAGCAGGGAAAAGCAGCTCCCAAGCCCACGAAAACAGTTAATGTTTCCCATTTTCCAATTTTCAACTTCCAAGAATGTTTGTTTCTGTGTAAAGGCTGCTTATGACTCCACACCCATTGAAATAACAGATGCTATGATGATCTTGTTCTGACAGTAAAACAGTTTGGAGTGCTATTCAAAACAGGTAAACCATAAAGAACACAAACATAGTACTGACACTTAAACCTTAAATTCTTATTCTTAACAGAGTTAAGTTTTCTACAGAGAGTCTGGTTTCTTGCAGCAGTCATTTGTTCTCAAACAAATGGGACCAAACTTAGTGACCTAAAGAAGACATTTAAAATGACTTTAAGTTCTGGACAGCTAACATGTAAGTCTTCAGAGAATCAATCAAACAAACCAAGAAACAAATAACAACAACCCCAAGTACATAAACAAGACAAAAAAGTAACAACCTAAAACTCCAACCCAAACCAAGTATTAAGTACTGTAATTTTAAAAGGATGTCACATCTTTACATGTAACAGGCAGCCCTAAATGCAGAACTTCACAAAGCCTTAAGCATGACATGGCAGCCACTTTCTGAATCTGAATTAAGGACACACAAGTGAAAAAATATTCAGTTAAATTTTTCTTCACCTCTTGTACCATTCACTGCTCTCTGTCACCATAACTGAAATATGCATGAAACTCTCTTTCCTACAGTCCACAGTGTACCACCAACCACAATTTCAGTATCCTGTATATCACAACAATTAAGCAGACCTTTTAAAATAAAAAACTTGAAAGCAACAATATTTTATTTATTTTTTTTACCCAGACTAGATTAATCAGTGTTAATTCTTGATTCTGTTAGTACGGTACCTTACCATGACTTGCTTCTTTATCTGCTGGAGTTCAAGTTTTATTTTCTGGGAGAGTAGAAAAAGAAAAAAAAAAAAGTACACTTTATTACTGTACATAAAGCCCCATAATCTAGAAATACTAATGAAGTTTCACAATCAGTAACACTGACTATAAGCTGCAAAGTGAAAAGTGTGGGTGAACTCTATGTCCTCAGTATGTGTACAGATACAGTCCTATTCCAGAGTTCTACCACCCCTAGAGTAAAAAAGTTTTTCTTATGTTTAAATAGAATTTTCCACATTTTGATCTGAGCCAGTTACCTGCTGCCTGTCTTTGGACAACACTGGGAAGAGCCTGTCTCCATCTACGTTATTCCCTCCCTTCAAATATTTTTATACATTAATGAGATTCCCCCCTGAGCCTTCTCTTCTAGGCTTTCACAGTCTATCACAATATGTCAGATGCTCCAGTCCCTTACTGATCTTTCTAGCCATTTGCTTGATTCTGTCCAGAATCACATCCATGTCTCCTTGCACTGGAGAGCCCAGAACTAGATCCAGCACTCCAGATGAAATCTCACCATAGCCAGGGAGGTGGGATCACCTCCCTCGAATCACTGGCAGTCCTCCTAACACAGCCCAGGAGGCTGCTGGCCACCTTTGCCCCAAAGGCTCATTGCTGGCTCACGGTCAGCTTGGTGCTCACCAGGACCCTCAGGACTTCTTCTGCCAAGCTGCTTTCCAGCTAGTCAGCACCAGCCTGGTACTAGTGTTTAGGGATGTTCCAGCGCAGGGCTTGGCATTTCCACTTGCTAAACTCCATGAAATTCCTGTCATCCCACCTCCCCAACATCCCCTCTCAATAGCAGCACAACTGCCTGGTATATCAGCCACTGCTCCCAGCTTTGTATCATCTGTAGACATGCTGACTGTGTACTTTACCCCATCAATAAGGTAATTAATGAAGGTATTAAGCCACAGTGACCCCAGAGCCAACCCTTTGGGTACAAGAAGCTTTTTTACATCATTGGAAAAAATAAGCTGAAGGTGTGCTCTGCCCCATTAACAAGGTCATTAATGAAGGTGTTAAGTCACAGTGGTCCCAGAGCCAGACCCCTGGGTACAAGATGCTTTTCTACATCATTAGAAAAAATAAGCAAGTGCTAGAATAGCACTTTCCAATATAGGGATTTTTACCTCATTTTCTGAACGAAGTGCTGAAAATTCACTTTTTTCCAAGATAATCATGTCCTTTTTCACGCCACCAATATGGGACATTACTTGCTGAAGAGCAATTTCCTTTAAAAGAAGGAAGAAAAACCTCAGAACATATAATAACTATAATGCTTTTTCTTATCTGTACCTACAAATATGATAGACTATTCTGGTACCCTGAAACTTTTAATTCAGCAATTTCAGATTCATTGCCTGAGTTTCAGAAAGCAAGATAAATTGAAAGTGACAAAATAAGCAAGTTAATCTCAAACACTGGTAACATTCGGCAAAATTAGCAGTGCTAACACAGATCAGAATAATTCAATTAACAGCCTAGGAAATAGTTTCTTCCAACTCTTCAAATTCTTAAGCTAGCAAAGGCCTTAGGGAGAGAAGAGGTGTCTCTGAGCTAAGGGAGGAAAGCTGGCTTTCAGACCAAAACTCCCAGTACAACCATACTCTTTTGTAACTACCTCCTTTATCCCTCTCTTGCAAGGGAGGTGTCACTCTGCTTCCCTACACATTATCACTCAGTATACTTCTAATTGCTCTTCTCAGTCTGTTACACTGAGCTGACAGAAGACAAACAACAATCCTCTGAAACATTCAAGGATGGAAAAGGATGTAGACATTTTTCTACATCCTACCCTAGCAATATATGGAAACAGGGCCTCCCTTATCTTCTCTGAAGATCTTGCTAGAGCAAGATAAGTAGTCTCTTGCTTTTGATTCTGGACTAAGAAGCCTACATATCTGACAAAGCACTTTAACTTCACTTCTTTCAGGAAATGCTATTCTAATTTGTAGCATTGTATTTCTAAGTGGCATCTCAAGGTGCCTCACTAGGCTACCTGACCACAAGACTGAAAAAAATGGGACAGTGTACTGGATGTATTACAATAACTACAGAAAGAGTGCTGCCATGGACACCTCTTCTCTTACTCCCTGCCTCCAGCTTGCTTTTGTTCTCTCCCCTCTTCAGTGAGATGAGAAAACAGAGAACAAATCTTTCCTATTCTTTCTCTTCCTCATCTCTGTACACACACTATTTATTTTTCCCTACGGTTTTGCCTGACCAGTGTAATACTTTATCTTTTACGTACCCAACTATAGCGTAATGGTAATAAGCTACATCCACAATGTTCCAAACATTCTTCCAATTCTTCATTCTCTTTTTGCACAAGCCCTTGTGCATTCGAAGACTGTAAGGAAGTATGGGCTTATGTTGCCCAGACAGAGTTCATAGTATACACACCTCTTCAGCTGCTTCTATCTTAGCATGCCATGCAAATCTGCACATTTTAGTCTTGGTACAAAGTCACCCATGGATTGAACCTAACAGGCTCAGAAAACATCTACCACCAGTAGCAACATTTTGTTCAGCACAAACCAAAAAGTTTTACTTTCATTCAAAAAGCTGGGCATAGAAGGAGGTTGAGATTATTTACTGTAGACTGTTTACTGTAACATACGACCAACTGAGCATGGTACAGAGGGTAGCTTTAGCACTATTCCCTGACTGCAGAACAAATTCAGCAGAGGAGGATGAAGCACCCTCACGTCTGCTTCACCTGGCACCTAAAAGCTAGGAAGGGCAGGCTGAAATCTCCCCAGATGGAAGATGGTGCAAAATCCAGGTATCCCACTTCATGACATGTAGAGCTGCCAAGGCTATTACACTACAAAGACAGCAGCTCCTGTTTGTCTCACGTTTTAAGAGAGCAGCTTAGTTGCTATGAAATAAGTTAAAGCTTGTGTTCAGTAAGTGCTGTGAACCCCAGCCTCACGAAGCAGCCCAAGAAGTTGTACTTCAGTTATGCTTCTTACCAGCATTGTCTATTTGACCAACTGATGTATCGGAGAATTCCAGCACACCAGATATTGTGAATCCCATTAAAAGATGCATAAGTTCTACATGCAGTGAATAATGTCTTAATCTGAATTTCAGTTTCATTTCTGCAGCCAGATGTCTAAGAGCTCAATGTGGCAATATTCAACACTGTCATGCCCAGTTCCTTACATGGATCTACCTTTCTATGAACTGATCTGATTCAAATCCACGCACTGAATACCTACTATGTCTATCTGAAAGCCTTCTCAGTAATTCTATTTCATGCTACAATAAGGTTGAAATTAAACAACTACCAGTGGTTTGCATACCAACTCACAGTACGTAGATCTCAAGGTCCACCAAAACAGTTTGGTATTTGCTAAACTCAAGACAAAATTAAATAGCCAACAGATATATAGGGATGTTTGCTCTTCACCTTCAAACCTTTAAAATACAGTGTCCAGCAGTAATATATAGCAACATGTATTTCATTAGCAGGCATACAAGGTTTTTATTTACTTTAACCCCACCATTATCTCTGATCTAACCTGCTGTACTTTGGTGACCATATCCTTGTAAATCATATCCAGGTTGGTGTTCATAATTTTCACTAATGCAGATACAATGACCTCCGACTGCTGAGTAGTGAACCCTAAGCAAAATGAAATGCAACAGCATTCAGAGAGAGATCTAAATCTGGACAGTTTACAGAAATACCACTTATTAATATTCAGCATCAAGTTTAAACAAATGTCAGTTATGAAGATAATAAAACATACTCCTCTTGATTCAACACTAACAAAAGCACGTGAGTTCATACATCCAAGTTCCTCCACCCAGTAATTATGTCGGTGACACAGTATAGCTGCTTCTGTAGTACAGCACTATTACAGTATCAGCAGGTTGAATGCTGGAAATTTCCTAGAAATATTATGGATTGTCATCTCTCACATGTGGTTATTTCTATGAACAAGAATTCTGACCCTGAGAAGCAGATACTTATTTTCAGTACACTATACTTATTTTCAGTATACTATACTATAGATCTTCCGTACTGCTGAAGATGTGCAAAACTCAACAACTGAAAACAGAGCTAACTGCTCTAATTTTAGGCCTACCAGCCTCTTACTCCCCATTAGAAACCTTGTAAACTGAATATATTGGAAACTATGGTAAAACATCACCCTACAAATACCCTCAACTTTCCCGCTTACAAAATATAGGAGTAAAAATGCTGTGAATAAGATATAATTATGAAAAGGGACACCTGCAAAAGTGTGACTGCTTCAAACTGAACAGCAGTTAAGCATCAGAAAGCACTGGGGTCTGAGAGTGAGTTACTTTCAATAGCTGAGCTAGTAAAATAGTTTGTCATCACCAAAAGGAAGATCTCCTGACTCTCTTATTCTCTTTATCCCTCCTCCTGACACTTTGTATGTGTTCTGGTGTTCATGCAACTGCTCAGTGGGCTCATTGAAGTGGCACCTCAGAATACCAATCAAGCAAAAGAGCTGCAGAGTTTTCTGAGAATTAGGTTGGGCCCTGGGAAGGGATGAAACTTCATGCAGGGAAAAGGGACTGGGAGTTCTCCTTCTCAGGGATGAAGAGCTGTTAAAATTCAGTTCAGCAGTACTTAACTTCTCCTTCAGGTACCTCAGCAACATTAGCATGAATCCAAAATAATCTACTCCCTTATCTATGTTTTAGCATAACAGCAGCCATATTTTATAATATTCTATTTCTATCCTAAAAGCTGTATTTTACATAGTAGTCCATACTCAATCCTATTATAAGACACTGCTGCATATTCAAGGTGCTATATACTAAATACGCAATACATGTTAAATCACTACCTTGAAAACTGTTTTTACTCTCAACCCTTAAAATTTGATTTCTCTTTCACATTTTTAATTACAAGTAGGATAATAAATTATTCCAATCAAAGTTTCATAAGCTGTTTCCTTTTGGAAGTAGAAAAAAAATCCATAAAACTGAAGCTGTAACATCACATGTCAAAGAAAAGTAATTAACAAACTTTGTAAAAGTGGGTTTTTAGAGCCACTCATGAAATGACATTGAAAACAGCTACCCATTTCTAGCAAATTACCATTTTGTTCCAAGAGGCATACCAGTGCATGCGTGTCAAAAAAAAGCCTCCTATTTCCCGAAAAGGAAACATTCCCTTTGCTTTGTAAAGATGGTGATGCAGAGATGCTTACACCTGGAGAAAAAACCAAAACAAAACAAAACCCAAAATGTAGGTTACTTTTAGGAAAGTACATTAATCAATATGTTTGCTTTCCAGGAGTTTCCTTACTACGCCAAATATTCTTCATTTATGAAAAAACATTAGATTGTGCTTTGAGGTTACTACAGCTTGCCTGAAACAAAAAGGTACATGACTAAGAAGGTCTACATACAAGAGCTTGAAAACACACTACAACGCTACTGCTGCACTTCTGAGATGCTCTCCAAGAATATCATGTCCTTGAAAATCCCACAAAGTGTTATGATCTTAGAATTGTTCCTTTACCATTACCAGCATAATCAGTGGATGCTGTGAGCAGTGCAGGGCTCTGAGAACTAAATCCCCAGACTTTTGCCATTCTTTGTTAATGACTTCATTATCTGCCCCCTATAGAAAAAAGGGCAATCCCTCACAATTTGCCGTTTACTATTTTTACAGACAATACTTTAGGCAGTGAATGCAAACCTCATCAGCATAGTTTCCACTTAGGCATTAGCATAAACCAGCTGACAGAAATAAAGTTAGTCGGAACATGAGGTAGACTATCAGGAGGCAGAACTCTGTTCTCAAAGTCATTCTATTTTAAAACACACGCAGAGAACATACGGCTGTGCGTCAGCTGTTCTAAAGACCGAGAAAGGAGAATCAGTCTACCCTTCGGGGGAGCTGACCCAGGCCTGATAACGGCCCCTCCGAGGGCCCCCAAAGCAGCTGCGGCCCGCAGCGCATCCCTTCCCCTCCATGCCACCGGACTACCGCGCCTGGGTGAGATGACAGGGCACCCGCTTTCCCCCCGCCCTCCCAAGCTCTCACCGCGCTCCCCGCAGCGGCTCTCCCCGCCGGGCCCACCGACGCGGCTTCCCCGCCTTTCATTGCCGTTAACGACCGTAGCAGCCGGGCGCTGCCAGTCACCGAGGCAGCGGCACGCCGAGGATGGGGGCGAGCGGCAAGCACGTGAGACGGCGCCCCGGGAGCCGCGCGGTCTCAACGGCAGCAGCAGCAGCGCCCGCCTCCCGCCGCTCACAGCCGCGGTCACAGCCGCCTGGCCCTTGGCCATGGCCGCGCCACCCTATCCCTACCGACCGACGGAAGGAGCGAGGAAGAAGCGAAACCGCTGCTGCGGCCACCGACGCCGCTAGGGGAACGCCATCGCTGAACACACCCCCTCACCCCGGCTCCTCACTTCCGCCTCCGGCACGTGGCAAACCACGCGGGAGACGCCGTGAGCAGCGCCGGTTGATCTCATGGCTCACGCTACGGGGCGCGGTTAGAAGAGCGGCGCGGGCGGGCGGGCGCGCCGGAAGTGGCGTCTCCGCGGTGCTTTCCTGGGGGCCGAGGCAGTACCGGCTCACCCTGACCCCCGTGGAACCCGTTTTTAGGTACTGGAATGCTGCTCTAATGTCTCCCCAGAGTCTTCTCCAGGCTGAACAAGCCCAACTCTCCCAGCCAGTTTCCATAGGAAAGGTACTCCAACCTCTGATCACCTTTGTGACACCTCTCTGGATTCTCTCCAATATGTCCATGTTACTCTTACGTTGAGGGCCCCAGAGCTGGACGCAGTGCTGCAGGTGGGGTCCCATAAGAGGAGCAGGATCACCTCCCTCCACCTGCTGGTCACGTTCCTTTTGATGCAGCCCAGGACGTGGTTGGGTTTCTGGGCTGCGAGCGCACACTGAAACCAGTTCATGTCCAGCTTACATCAGCCGACACCCCCAAGTCCTTCTCTGCAGGGCTGCTCTCGATCCACCCCTTGCCCAGCCTGTAGCTGTGCTTGGCATTGCCCTGACCCAGGTGCAGAACCTTGTCCTTGTCCTTGTTGAACTTCATGAGGTTCACACGAGCTCACCTCTTCAGCCTATCCAGGTCCCTCTGGATGGCATCCCTTCCCTCCAGTGCGTCAGCTACATGGTACAACTTGGTGTCATCAGCAAACCTGCTGAGGGTGCACTCCAAGTGGCACTTATTTCAGAACAAGTCTATGTTTTCTGTTGCCTACGTGTTCACAAAAAGTGTGCAGCATGTTTTCTTCTTACCAGAATCAGTAACTATGGTAGACCAGTATGAAAATGGAATAATTCCAATGTCTCCATATAAATGCAAAGGTGAGTGAGTTACTGCAGCACATAGCAGTGCCGCAGCAGCACAGCTTGTCACTGCGGCTGGGACAATGCATATACACAAGGCTGGCACCTGTAGCAGCAATTACTTCCAGCTGCTGTGGTGATAAACCAGAAGGGCAGAAGCCAACAATGTTACTACAAAATAAACTATAAATGCTTCTTCAGTGTATCAGGGAGATATTGTTTTACTCACACACTAATCCTACATGAATAGCCATTTCTCAAACCACTTGGCACTGTACAAGTTCAGGGACATTGGTGGTCTCACCCACACAGCCCTGTTTATATTCATTGTGAGTAAAAGCAGAAACTTGTCTAACGTGCATTCTATCTGCTTGGCTGTTGTATGCACATTGCCTGGCATTAGCATGGCAGTAACTGGTGACATTTCTGAGTCTGCAGGTAGTCGTCTTTTCATCTATGGATGATTCAGAAATTGGTGCAGTGTATTTTCTTTGGTAGTCTTTTTTCAATGGTCCCTTTCAATGCCCATTTTCATCTTCTCTAATGAAAGCAAAGTCACTACCGCTACCTATGGAGGTCTCCCAGTACAGCCGACTTTCTATCTCTGCATTGGAGATCAATGTGTTTGTTTTTTAACCTTTCCAGTGTAATCTTTCAGATCCCCTGTTTCACAGAATCCTAGAATCACAGAATGGTTTGGGCCAGAGGGAACCTTAAAGATCATCTTGTTTCAATCCCCTGCCGTTGGCAGGGACTCCATCCACTGGACCAGGTTACCCAAAGTCCTGTTCAGCCTGGCCTTGAAAGCTGCCAGAGACAGGGCAGGGTTTTGACCTTCTCTGTGCTGAAAATTGTTATATACTAACCGGTAGGTAGATGCACTGAACTCTGGAGGTGCTTTCAGAAGGCTGCAGTAGCTTCAGAGGTATCTGTTTCTCTAACTGGGCACTGGGGACTAATTCCTGCATGAAGAGGCATCAGCAATGCTGTTGCAAGCCAGGAGAGGACAGGATGAACAACTTTATGCTATCTCGTGATTCTACATTGCTTAGCACTTGGCTTTAATCTATCCATTTCCCTATGGAAGTCATCAGGTCCTACTTAGAGACTATAAATGAAACAAGTGCTGAAGGTTACATGCTTAGTGTCCTGTAAACTTTGTCCCTGAAGGCACACAGCATTCACTGATCTAACCCCCTTGATTGTAACAGGGAAATCTGCAGAGAGGGATTAAGAAGTGGTGCATGACCTTAAAAACTGGGGTAACAGAAATGATGAAGTAATGCAAAATGCAAAATAAGGACTAATGACAGTATCTGATAGTACTTTTAGGTGAAGACCAAAGGGGAGGGTAAAACAAGATCTAAGGGGTATCGTTGACCCACCAATGTGCTGTGACTGCAAGGAAAGCAAATGTAACCCTAAGGTGCATCAAGTAGGGTATTTTCAATGGTTCTCACAGAAAGTTTCATTGACCCTTGAGTAAAATGTCATTTTAGATACAAACTACAGTTCTGGCGCTCCAGTACAGGAAAGATGAGTTCAGATTCAAACTGGCAACCTAGTGTCAACAGGATAATTAAGGGAATGAGGAGTCTTTTCTGTCACATGTGATTAAAAAGAGATTGGCTTGTTTAACTTGGCAAAACAAAGGTTGGGAGAGTGTCTTTTTTCCATCTCTAAACAAAATAGTGCAAAATAGGCAGAGAAAGAAAAAAGAACTGCTGCTTATGCAAAAGAACATTACTGATAAAGGAATATTTGGTGTGAAGTGTACATAAATACATCTAAATTAGAAATTAAAAGTTTTGTACTCCACAGACCAGTCCTTGTGAGAGTTTTCCAACAGGAATCGGGAGGGATCAAAAACTGAAGTCAGTTTTTAGATGGATGTGGTTGGCTTGTGAAAAGAATTTTACCTATAATAGAAAGGGACGGGTTCCTCTGCCCTTGCATTGATTTTCCACTATGGAGGTTTTTCACTTTCCTGCTCAAGCATCTGGGGCTAGCCGCTGTTAGCGAATGACTAATGAGCTAAAAGGACCACAGGCACAGTCCAAATCAGCACTGAATAGTCCTGTTACTTACTTCAAATGTTTAATATAAAATGACTGTACAGAGTTGAGGGGGATTAACAGCTGTCAGGAGTGGTGAATACCCTAAACTGCTCTTAATTCTAAATGGGGAAAGCTAAAAACCTCCCAGGCTGGAAAAGAATGCGAGTAACCAGTGCATGAATGCTTTTCCACTTTGAAGGGATTAAAAAAAATAAAGAAAAGGCTATAGCAGCATTCAAATGAGTATGCAAATGATAAGGTGCGTTTGAAGTCATTTCAGTGCTGTTATATCAAGGATGAGTTTGCCTCAGAGGTTTCAAAGCAAATGTGGCACCTAACATGCTGAAGATGGAAAATGAAACGATGTCATCTTTTTCCTTGTCTGCAGCAGATAATAATACTAAGCATTCAAAATCTTCTCCCTTTCTTTACAGGTGGATGCATAGGTGAAATCATGCCTCTGTTATTTTGTTTTCTCTTTAGTGGAGAAATCAGTGATGACTCTGTAATTTCTTCTATTACATTTATTTATGTATGAGGGCAGGTGTATTTGTAACAAAGAAACGATCGCTGAGGAATAGAGCTAAGGTGATCCGACCCGTAGATGGCAGTAACTGCTAATAGTGCTGCCTGCCTGTGCCGCTCTGATTCCAAGTCTTGGGACCCAGGCAAGGTTTAAACCAATTGACCCGACCCCCTAAGTTGCTAAACAGCTATTGCACGAATCTTCAAATGGGGTCATGCACCTAGCTCCTTACAGAAAACACCAGCAGAATGTGTCTCTCTAGAAGCTGGTTCAATTGCCAGAAATAACCCTTTTGTGATTTCTTGAAGGAAGGGTGTATAATATTTATTCAAGTGCTGTGGTTGACAGCAATAAGAAAATGGCATTTATATTAGAATATTAAATCTTTCTACTTTCTTATGAGACATGTTTTACTTACAGAATGAACAGATAAACACCATCTTGTTTAAAGCTATCAAAACTAAGTGCCTTACAATGGAGAACAATTTGGACCAGTATCCCTTCCTGCCACCCCAAGAATTACCTTGTATACAAAATATTGATGTATTCACTACCTTTGGCTAAATAGAAGCAGGAGGAATAATTCTCATGGCACAGAAGGGCAGCAGCAGCTGTTCCTGGTCGCTGTATGCAGAAAGACAGAAATAAGGGAGGAGATTTTCCATAGGGGTTACTTATTTTCTCTTTCTTTTTACACATAGGGCATCATCGAAGATGCAAATAAGAATTTCATGTCTCCACAGCCCTGGTCTTATTTCCTTCCTAAATGAGTCCTGCACTGGGACTGTCAGGCAGGACTTTCCTTGCTGTATTTTAATGGCTCCTTGGAGATCTAGCTCATACTCATTTAAGATTCGGAACAAACTATAATTTTCATGCATGTAAATAGGGGAAGAGTAGATCGGAGTTTTGAGGTCATCTCTGCAGGAAGGAAAGAAGCCAGGGATGGTTGTGGGTTGTCTTTTTAAATTTCTGGATATTTATTTGCATTTTTTCCCCCAGATATCTCAGGCAGGGCAGTGCAAATTTACAAGGCAAAGTCACCAGTGTACATGTGCTTTTTAAGAAGGACATAATATGTTGTGAAGAAGATTAGGTAGGATCAGGAGCAGTGTGTGGTATGTGTGAGGATGCATGAGCAGTCTGGGTGTGTTGTCAGGAAAGCTTTGGGTTGTCGCATAAAGAAAGGAAAGGCTGATGTAGGGAAAGGAAATGGAGGTGAAAAGTGGATGGCCATTACTTGCTGTTCATTATCCTGTGGGACAGTTAAGCAGTGAATCAATTATGATACCAAGCAATTGTGTAGATAATGAGTTAAGCAATGAAGCAGTTATACAGCAAATCATTTCTGGTCTTAAATAAAAATGGGGAGAATCAACAGCAATATGAATCAATTATGCAGAGAACTATTACCGAAGTCAGTTAAGTAGAGAAACAGTTATACAGCAAGAGAATGAATAAATTAATTATGAACTTGGACCATTATGTTGGGAATTAATTATGCAGAGTCTTCCTTTGTGATAAGGGGCATGTCTGAGGGAGCTTCGTGCACAGGGGGGAAATAATCCAAAACAAACCCATAAAAATAGTTGCAAAACTAATGAAGATACAAGCCCTGCACCAGTTCTCGGTCACTTTGGCTGTGGCAAAGTCACAATCCTGTCTCTCTTTGGGCTAGTCTCACCCATGTTGCAATAAATGCTGAGGCCATTGCAGAAGAAGAGATGAAGTCTGTTTCTCCACTATGCATTGCAATACTGGGAGCATGGAAGTGAGGTGAAGGAAGGTCAGAGATAACTGATTCTAATAACTGGTATGTAGAAGCAGCCTATCGTCTTTGGAGCCATCTAACCTGCCTGGAGAGGCTCAAGGCTCTTTATGGCCCCAGGATTATGCAGACTCAACCTTCTTGGCATGACTTCTACCTGTGAACCTGAAAACTGGGTTCTCCTCTGCCTTGTATGTGTTTCTATCTCTGCAAAATAAGTGCCAACCATCGGCAAAGAAATGCTTCCATTTCGTCAGCTCTCCTGTTATGTCTGAACAAAAACCAACCGGCCTTTTAGACATGATGTTCTCTGATGGAATCAAATGTAAACATTCTGCTTCAAGAGAAGGCTGCCTTACAATGAATCGCAAGACAGACCACAAAGTGGTGGAAAACTGATTTCCAAGTCTTCATTCCTGCAGTAACAATGAAGTATACTGATGCATACAGTGCACACAGTATGCTGTATGATTTTTTTGTTTCATTGTTTTTCATGCTCAGAAAAAAAAACAACCACAACAAAACCCCTGCAAGAGATAAAAGAATCTTCAACATCCTTGCAAGAAGAACAAATTTCACCAGTTAAATGCTCAATCCCCTTGCCTAGACAACACTTCTGTCTGATTCTGTGATCAATTGGGTTGACTTGTGGATCTAACCCAGAATATATGCTGAATTAGATGTCGTCCAACTCTTACCTGTTCCAAGTCTGGACACTAGTTGAATTCTTGAGATGCCTGGCAAAATATCACTCTGCTGCTCCCATTCCCCTTCCCTCCAAGGTGAAGGTTGCTATTCCCCACAACAGCTCAGAAGAGCAGTTGTGAAGAGGTCAGCCTTTCCTCAGCAAAACTTAAAGCCTGTCCCTTGGCCAATGCTGCAATGCAAGCATGAAATATTTAAGTCAAAACATTTGTTTCATACAAATTAGTCAAGATGTATGTTTAAATGCAGAAATTATTGTCTTATCCAACAAAGTTTTAATGTCGTATTTGTTGTATAGAGAAGAAAACAGTAATATGGTATGTTCTTCAGTTAGAGTATTTGAGTTGCTAGGATTGTTTTTGGTTAGCAATGGAGTGCAAGGTTAAGATGCAATAATAAACACATGGTAATAACTATTCATATGTTTTTAGCAGAAGTAATCAGCTAACCAGTGACACCAACATTAGCCAATATTGTTAGAAAGCTTAGAACAGACATGTGAATTAGAAAAATTTGACATAAAAGTAAATGTAGAAGAAAATGGGATCTGCTGGAGCAGAAGCAGGTTGATATGGTTGGATACCATGCCACCCTATTTGTGTTCAGCCATTATAAAAATGCTGTAAACTACTATTCTCATCTCACAATATTTTCTGAAAACTCTGACCAGGTCATAGAATCACAGAATGGTTTGGATTGGAAGGGACCTGAAAGATCCTCTAGTTCCAAACTCCTGCCTGGGCAGGGACACCTTCCACTAGACCAGGTTGCTCAAAGCCCTGTCCAGCCTGGCCTTCAACACTGCCAGGGATGGGGCAGCCACAGCTTCTCTGGGCAGCCTGTTGTAGGAAAATAACCAAGGTTGGGGAAAAATGAAGAAATATGGTTTCACAAAGCTCAGCTCAGAGACTGTATTGTCAGAGCAACCTTGAGATA
>WYDI02010178.1:0-61577 GCA_009867235.2 Psittacus erithacus | reverse complement strand
CCAAAGTCTGCTCTCTTGAAGTCCAGGGCAGTGAGCTTGCTGCACGCTCTTCTCACTGTCCTGAGGATCTCAAATTCGGCTATCTCATGATCGTTACAACCAAGGCTGCCCTGGAGCATCACATTTCCTACCAGCCCTTCCCTGTTGGTGAGCAGGAGGTCAAGCACGGCACCTCTCCCTGTCAGCTCCTCTATTACTTGAAGAAGGAAGTTGTCTTCCACACAATCAAGGAACCTCCTGGATTGCTTGTGCGAGGCTGTACCGTCCCTCCAGCAGATATCAGGGTGGTTGAAGTCCCCCATGAGAACAAGGGCCTGTGAGCATGAGGCTGTTCCTCTCTGTCTATATCTTTTATCTGTATCTTATATCTTCCTATATATCTGTGTAGGATGAACAGCAGTAAAAGGAGGGAGATAGAATACAGTTACGCAGATGAAATGCATGACTTCTGTCACTGCCTGCTGCAGATAAAGAAAGAAGAGGTGCAGTTGGGATTTAACTCTTCCAGGGACTCATTTGCTTGGTAGTGTCAAAGAAAAAACAGCTGCAGAACTATTGGTGTGTTTTCACACTGCAATACAGGGGACACATTAGGGCTAAGAGGGAAGAGATAGGACACAGGTGACTATCCTTCCAGGGTAGCAGAAGAGCTCAGTCAATATAGAGGAGGTTTCTACTACAGCTAATATGCACACTTGTTTCCTAGATGCCCAGTACTGGTCTAAGGCAAGATCTCATCCTGTAAAAGCTTAGGGAGAGCACTACCCTGCAGAACATCTCAAACTCATGCTGCAGAGAGAGATTCTCAGAAGCTTTGAAACCACCTGTGGAAGATAAAGTGAGGTTTCATATGCTTTTAATAAAGTGCCTGGAATTTGACAGTGCAATTTGGACCTATTCCACAAGCCTCTGACAATCTTACCTGGAAAGGAATGCAAGGGAGTAAAGGACACAGCATATCACTAAGACAACAGCATAATATCTTGAGGTATTAAGAAATAAGAACACAAAGTACAAGTGCCATACATTTCCATCATCAGTGGGGCTTGTATTTCACAAAGCAGCACTGCAGGAGGGGAGGGTGAGTTGGTTCATACCCACCAATTATGTATCTTTTGAATGATACCACACTGCTGGATAAATATGTGTGAACAGGGAGGCCTCTCAGCTGCCACTTGGACAGAATACACTTCACATTTCCTCAGCATGTTTTATCTAGTCTGGTTTATATGAGGCCAAGTCCTAGGGAGTTCCTGCCCCCTAACTCCAAAGGGTTAAAAGTCTCAACATAACCAGAAGCAGTATCCAAGAAAATTACTCCATGGTAGGAGGCTCACAGCCGTTATCTGAGTCATTAAAGCTGTTACCTTGAGGAAGGCAGTCCAGAAGTCAGTATTAAATCAGGCTCACAAATGTATTTTGCATGGCAATGAAGCATTACTAAGCAAAGTGCTGTACTAAAATGAGTGCAAGACAGCTCCAGAGCACCCATGTGAGGCTGCTGAGGGGGGCTGCCAGGTCCAGACTTTCATTTCTCCTCTGGGATGCGTCTTGGCTGGGTCCCAAAGGTGTTAGTGGGATAGGCTACCTGTGGAGATGCAACCACGGTTTAATTTTTCTTTTCTTTTTTTGCTTTCTGCAAATGCTCCCATTATACAAAAACCTTTATAGCATTTATTCCCTAGTCTTAGTATGGCTGTTTCATCCTTTTCTACTTATTTTTGAGGGAACATAGCATGCCTGCTACATTAGCCCTCTTACTAGCTCTGCTCATGCCTTCCCCTCTGGCTTTGCATAACCAGCTTGGATCTCTTTTCTTCTGTCTACCCACTCTCACAGAATGGTGACTTGTGAGGCTTAATTCATGTGAAGCTAACATTGCATAGCCTTTGAAAGAAAGGTCTGCTTCTAAAGGCAGAGTAATACCACAGTGCCAACTAAATTTTAATTTAAGTGACAGCAGTATCTTATTTGATAGCCATTAAAGTTTGGATAAATAGGAGCAGAGGGGAGTATTGAAATGTAAAACCTATTTTGTGGGTGAAAAAAGTTACCCTTCATGATTCTATACTACAGAGTGGGTTGTTCATTCCTGTGAGCCCAATTTGTTCAGCAGCTCTTAACACAAATATGTTGGCTCACTCAGAAGATCTGTCACTTTTTTTTATTAAGTATCTGTTACTTGATCCACAAAGACAGGGCTTGTTTTAATTCCACTCTAGAAATTTCTCAGCCGAAACCACTTGCTTTGCCGTCCTATCTCAGCAAATAAGTGCTCAGAGGTGAAGAAAAAGAATTAAGTGGCAAATGACAGTCCCAATAAAGAACAGAAGTGGAAGCAAGGGAACACCTTTCTAGCCTTAGAGAGTTCAGGATTCCTAAAACCAGCATGGTGATTGTTCATGAAACACCCCTAGTTGTAGCAGGCTCCATGCATCAGGGCTAGCAGCAGACTATGAAGCAATTTACCTTTCCCTTTAAAACACTCCTGCCCAACACAGGTTTGGTTTTTTATGCTACATTCATGTAGTTACCGCCCTCTGGAGGAAAAGATGTAGAATAAAACAACGATTAGAAAAACAGTATGCAAGAAATGGCAGGAAAGACCTGACTGCCTCTTGAACACTTACGTGCGTTTCTGCAAAACTGTGTGAAATGCTACTTATGAACTGCCACGGTGTTACAGAGCCCCTTTATGCTCACTTCAAAATGCGGGAAGTAACTATGAGCTGCCATCAGCTGCAGAACCACACTTTTGACAAGGAAATCTTCAAATTTCTTCAGACGTTTGTTGGTTTTTAAATGTCTAGAGAAAAAGTAAAAAAAATACAATTTTTTTAAGTTATATATATAAATCATGTGCTTAAACTGCAAGAATGGGTAACATTCACAGTAAGTGCACAAAAAATGTGTAGCAAAGTGATACAGAAAAAAGGAAAAGTATCTTCGGCTAAGCTTAGTGGCCTGGCAGCCAGGTGCCAGGGCATCTTGTTGTTATCTTAATTTTATTTATCAAAGCAGCAAAAAAGATGACCCAGAACAAGAGATGGCATGTAGTATTGGGAAACTGACCCTTCTGAAAGGAATGAATGTGTCCAAGGACACACAACTCTTCATATATAAAAAGCAGCAATAGTCTAAAGTAATAGTGATCATTTAATTATAAGACTTATAACAACTGCTCAGAAAGCTCAGATAGTGATTCCTTAAAACTACTGTTCTGAAATCCCTAGGTGGGCCACTGTGATTAGCTGTAGGTGGTGAAAGTTGATTTCAACCCCAACTGGCTGGCTCCCAACCATCAACTGGGCAATTGCTTACAGTGTGTACCAAAGCATTCAGACCCAAAACTGAAGAGAAAGTCCACGGACACATACAATTAGAAAAATGTAATCATGAATCCACTGGTAGCAAATCAAACCTCTTATCCGGAATATCCCAGGATGGTTTAGCAATTCTACAATGTTGGTGCCTAAACTGAAATAAACCCAAAATATTTAAATCAGAGTAGGTAAACACATGAATGAGAATATTGCTATTTAACAGCGGAGCAGTCACATAAGAGTGTTTTTAAACAATGCACCTTGCCCTACAGATACCTCCATGTGCACGTGTATGTATGCATAGAGACATCACACTGCCACACACAGGTTTCCTAGCTCCCTGTCCCCTTTTGCTGGCGATTTTGATGTCTGTGTGGCCGTTTTTGCCAGTGCAGGTTAACCATCTGCAGGCAGACCATTCTTTTGCAACCTGTACTGCTGTCTGCACAGCAGACATCCTCCCCAGCAGCCAGAGCTCACATTGTTTCATGAGCTCCTTCTGTCAAAAAATCCTTCCTTGGTCAAAGCTAAATAACTCCAGCAAATTTTGTAAGTGGGACTGAGACCCTTTAGATCCAAGTCTGTGTTTACCCACACATCCTGGACTTGGCCTCTTCAGGCAAATTTCGTACCGCTGCCTGCCCAGCTCATTAGACAAATGCTTTTCTCGCACTCCCAGAAAGACAGATGTGCAGGTGAATTTCAGGATTTTTTTTCCATTGAAAACCAACCCAGTCCTATTTTGTTTTCTGTTTCACAGAACAATCGCCCAACCTGTGTGTGGTAAAACCACACCATCCCACAAAGCACCCACTGTTAATGGAAGGAATCCAGGTACTGCCAGAAAACTCACCCTGGAACAAATACTCAAGAGAAGCCGCGGCTGAAGCCAGACCTCCCCCTTCCTCAGGGGAAAAACATAATAATAATTAAAAGAATGAAAAGCCCCGCACCCATGCCACCACTGAGGTAAAGAGGTGACGAATGCACCCAGCGCTCACCGGGGAGCAATCCGGGACTCGGATCCCCCCTTCCTTTCCCTGCAGGGCAACAGTTTTTAACCGCCTTCCGTTGCCACCGGTGCTCAACGACCGTTACGCGGCGGTACGCGCGGCTCCTCCGCACACAAGCGCGCGGGAGCGCATCAGACCCCGTCCCTCCGCTGCGGGCTCGCAGAGGGGCCGGCACGCCCTCGGGGCCCGCAACACAGAGGGCCGGGAGAGGCCGACCGCGGCCCCTACGCCGCTTCCAGACCGCCGACTCGTACCTCGGCGGCGCCGCCTGGCGGCCGCCTCGCTACCATGCCCGGATACGGCGGGGGCTGCAGCGGCGCCGTGCGCCCGCTCGGCCCCGTGGTGCGGTCGTCCCCGCCGTGCCTTCCCTCCCACCCCCGGCGGAGCGGCGGCGGCGGTGGGCAGCCATGCTGTCGAGGAAAGGGATCATCCCCGAGGAGTACGTGCTGACCCGGCTGGCGGAGGATGTGCCGGATCATGCCCGGTATCGCGCACGGGAGCGTCGGGCGCGTTTTGTGGGCAAGAACGGTGCCTGCAACGTGGCCCATAAAAACATCCGGGAGCAGGGACGCTTTCTCCAGGACGTCTTCACCACCCTGGTAGACCTCAAGTGGCATCACACGCTGCTCATCTTCACCATGTCCTTCCTCTGCAGCTGGTTGCTTTTCGGCATGGTGTGGTGGCTCATTGCTTTCGCCCACGGAGACCTGGATCACAGCACCCGGCTGCAGCGTGACCTCAGAGAAGGGGTAGAAGGGGCCCCGGCCAGCTTTGTTCCCTGCGTGACCAGCATCCACTCCTTCACCTCTGCCTTCCTCTTCTCCATCGAGGTGCAGGTGACGATTGGCTTTGGGGGACGCATGGTGACAGAGGAGTGTCCTGCCGCCATCCTGGTGCTGATTGTGCAGAACATCGTGGGGTTGGTGATCAATGCCATCATGCTGGGCTGCATCTTCATGAAGACCTCACAAGCCCACCGCCGAGCTGAGACCCTCATCTTCAGCAAGCACGCGGTCATCGCCCTGCGGGAGGGCAAGCTCTGCTTCATGCTGCGGGTGGGGGACCTCCGGAAGAGCATGATCATCAGCGCCACCATCCGCATGCAGGTGGTGAAGAAGACCACCAGCCTGGAGGGAGAGGTCGTGCCCCTCAACCAGGTAGACATCCAGATGGAGAATCCTGTGGGGGGCAACAGCATCTTCCTCGTCTCCCCGCTCATTATCTACCACGTGATAGACAAGAACAGTCCCCTCTACGACATCTCCCCCGTAAACCTTCACCACCATGAGGACCTGGAGATCATTGTCATCTTGGAAGGGGTGGTGGAGACCACTGGCATCACCACTCAAGCCAGAACCTCCTACCTAGCAGATGAAATTCTCTGGGGTCAAAGGTTTGTGCCCATTGTGGCGGAGGAAGATGGGCGATACTCTGTGGACTACTCTAAATTTGGCAACACAGTGAAAGTGCCCACCCCTTCGTGCACTGCCAGGCAGCTGGAGGAGGACAAGAGCATTATGGATGCCATGCCGTTTTCCCCTAAAGGCACAATAAGGAAGAGGTCTGTCAAGCTAAAGCCCAAGTTTACCATAAGCGATGAGCCTTCCTGATGCCTTTTGACTGGGAAACTGTTAGGGCTTTTTGTCTGAAAGATCCCATAAACTCAAAACACTGAGGTGGCCTCTTACTTTTTTTTTAAATTCAGGTTGGTAGCACAAGGTATGTTCTGGTGTTATTTATTGTGGGATAAATCTAAAGCTAATTCTATTTTTTTAAGTGTGAGAGATTTCAAGCAGCACTGGGAGTAGGGAAAACATGGTCTGCAGCTTTAAATTTCAGTTGAGACTGTTGTATTTAATTGCACAATGATTTTACATTGATTCATCTGCAGGTAACAACATATTTTCTCAAAAAATAAATGTATATTTATCTTCAGAGTTTGCAGCACTTAGGGTCTTGCAGTGTCCTCAAGTCAGTATTTTTTAACTGTTTTTTTCTAACTTGAACAATCAATATAGCAAAATAAAATATGAATAATTAATAAAGCAGGCTGGATTTTAATGATAACAAAAGGGTCAGGCAATATTATGTATGATACAAGACCAAATCTGGAAATGTCTATGTTTTATGCTCTTTATGTCTCAAAGAAATTAACCGTCATATTTGCTTCATCCATATTGTATGGAGCCACTCCTATCACATGCAATATGAAATGTAGTTGAATATCTGCTTTTGTTTATATTATAACCCTTTACACTTCCAAAAGAAAACATTCAGGAATACCTTTTTGGACTGTACATTTATGATGGTAAGCAATGCTTTGCCTTTAGAAAGAGTAGCGGTTAATAAAACAACTGACATTAATTACAAATAGGAAAAAATCTGTATTCTGATTTCTAAAAGAAGAGAAGCAACTTCACACACACACACACAGAGCCACATGGCAATAGGATCTCAATTAAAAAAAAATTAATCTCTCCCTTAGGTCAGAGTGAATACTGTTATATAATTAAGGAATAGATAAAGATACTTTAAATGAAAAGGCAGTGCTGAATGCTGGAATTTTGTCTACATGCAGTAGGCAAAACCTTTCACTCCTTTCCTTTTTGTAAAAGAAGTCCAGGTTCTTGTGCTTAGGGAAAGGAGAGATGTGTAAGACAGTGTGGTCACTTCCGGGATGCTTTGTCACCAAACATGCACCTGCTGAGGAAACTATTCCCTTTTCATTTACATCCTGACCTCCCTACCAAGCCAGTGCCTGCCTTGGTTTTTAGCAGAATTTAAGATCTGGTATATACCAGCAGCAGTGAAGGAGCCATGTTCACCCCCTCAGTTCCACAGTGACAACAGGAGTGATTCCCCTTTACACACCCTTGCAAATCTGCTATCTGGGGATATTAGTAACATCAGCAATTTTATTTTTATGCAGGGTTATTAGGAGATAGTAGCAGTATTAACTGCAGTGTGCTATTAATAGGGCAAACTGCCACTTAAGTAAAAAAAGGTAACATTGTCCAAATAAAACCTAAATAAGCATTACAGATTTGATCCAACACCTGGTTACAAGCTGTGCAGGGAGTCACCAAGTTACTTTCAATTTATTTAAGGAGCTTCTAGTATCAAGTTCTTGTATGTTGCATAGGTCACGGCAGACACCTGAATGGTTTGTGTTAGCAATAATATGGCAAATATTTGAATGCCTTGTCAGTGTAACAGTATGCCAAACTCATTCAAAAGTGTGACAAAACTTCCATATTGACTATGAAAAATTTTCAGCCATCTGTAATAAAATGAAATAATATATGGATAAAATCAAAGGTTGTTTTAAAATGATAAAATAGTAGTTCTATTTTCAATATTTATATATTTCAGTTTATGAAGACCTGTATCAGCATTATCAGACTGCAAGTTAAAAGAATATATGCCTGTTCAGATTTCAGATTCCCAATACGCCAGTAGTAGTCTGTGAACAGCTCTGAAAATGTGATGCTTCACAATGAAAAGAGAGTCAAACTAGCATTAACAAGCAGTCAGCAAAGAAAATTTGGAAAGGTCTGTTTTACATTTGTAATCATAAAACACCTTTTTATATATAATAGGGAATAATTAAATGTCTTTGATGATTAAACTTCTTCTGTAAGATTGAGCCTGTCACATTCTTTTCCAGATTTCCCTTTTAGTGCTTCTGTTCCATCTCTCACTGCCTATCAGAGGGGCACTTACAGTAGGGCTATTTGCCTTTCCTAGACACCTTTGTCCCTTTGAAAGTTCATTGTTCTTTATCCCTTGTTGCAATACCGCTGTTCTATTCTTACTAGAGTCATAGACAAAATACTAGAGTTAGCTTTTCAGTGGCTTGAAATCGTTGGCTTCTCTCTAGTCTCTTTAGTGCCCTATTTCAATGTGTAAGATTCAGCTTGAGGTTCTCATATAAAACCTTTTCAGCTCTGGTAGCTTTTTAAAGCTCTTTTCAAGGTTTGACCCAAATGTGAAGCAGTTCCAGGAGCACTACCAATCAGCTATTTTCAGCAACTGATGCAAGCTTCTTTTTCCCTAAGGGAAATATGTGCAACAGAGAGGTAGCAAATTCCATTTGTTCACTGTGAGATGGAGGGGAAAGGCTGGAGGAAGCAGCTTGTATTCGCTGGGCTGCTTTCAGGACCACCTTTTGTTACTTCTTTTACAAATATCTGCCCAATTTTCTGCAGTCTTGCAATAAATAGGCATCATAATATTATGAGGAAGGCAAGATTTGTACTATTAAAATCACCGTGGTGAATTATTTCGGTCAAAGTGTTGGTGATTTTGAATCTCAGGATTCTTGTAATTTTAAATCCCTCTGTCCTTTCACCATTTAAAATATTCAGAAGCATTTCGGGGGCAGAGCAAGGAAGAGTAAGTGTATTTATTTTGTCCTAGAGATATTACTTGTTTGTGAGGATCCTTTTATTTTGTCATTTACAAAGTATTTGGGCATGCAAATATCTGAAATTGTCTTAAAGTGGTCCTTGTGCTGATCGCCCCCATTCTCTGTAGGAAGGTTCTGAAGAAGACGTCAGTGCTATCTTTGATGTAGAAAAGTCCTCATTCTTAGCAATGAGCAAACCCTGCATTTTCCACAGTTGAAGTCCAAAGTGAGTGGGCTTTTGAACTTTCTTTCTCAGCCTATATTTGCTTTTCAGTTGGTGGTATTGCAGCTGGGTTCCTACCAAACAGCTAGAGGAATGTGCTGTGACTTCCACTGCCATTACCTGTCCACATGGGCTCTGCCCAGAAACCAGTGTGAGGGAAGTAGGAGGCTACTTGCTCGGCAGCTTGCCCTGACTGCGGGGAGGATGTGGACGCAAAAAGCGGGAAGCTGTAGGTTTTGTAGTGACCCATTGCTGAGTTTAGGGTCTAGTGTAACCAGCTGTGTTCATGGGAACTGCTTTCATGTGCTTCAGAGTCTGGAGGCCATTATCAGGTTATACTCAGTCCACACTGTTTAGTACATTCAAACTGGAATTTGTTAAGCTGTTTGGATGGACAGAAGGATCACAGAACTTATAATCAAAAATACAGACTGGAGAACACTTAAGTTATATGCCATAGTTTAAAATACTTGTAGTGACTGCTGGTGAGAACACAGCAACTGGGAGTACCAGTTTCATGTTGCTTTTCATAGTGAAATCAAGTGATGCAAAATAGAGTATAACAAGGTTTAACCTTGTCTCTTTATCTCCCAAGGCATGTGATAAGTACAGTATTATAGCAGCGTACTTCAGTAGGACAATGTCCCTATAAAATAGATACAAACCAGAAGTGAACTCAAGAGGCTGCATATTAAGGCAAAAGAAGGTGAGGGACAAAAAAACCCAACATTTAGATCCACAAGTGACACAGTGGGAAGACAATGTGAAGAAGTGACAAACTATTTTCTTTTGAAGCCCTTTGCACCAGTAGAGGTGTGACGATACTGAGGTAAGAGACCAGAGACCTAAAAAGCAGATATGAGAGGCTGGTATAAAAGTCGTTAACAAGGCCAAGGTTTACGTGCTAGCATAAGTTAGTAGTGGGGTTAGTGCCAAAATTCAGTCTGCCCTGTAAGGAGAGACTGTGCGCTGGACATGATTTGCATTGCTCAGTCCAGTGGGTAAAAATTGCTGCATGTTGAGCAAGGTACAAGTCACAGCATAGCCTTTGGAAGCAGTGTTAGGAGGGCTCTGTGGCAACTGATTCTAGTGGTTAGTTATTTATTAATAATAATATCAATCTAATGAATAGTAGTCCATTGAAAACGGAAGTTTCTTTGTTTTCCTTCCTCTTCCACTCTTTTTTTGTATATTGGTCACCCCTAAAGGTAATTATTGTAGGTCTGCTAGCACAGATTGTTTTGATTTGGGATAAAGCACAAGAATGCTTTGGGAAATAAAAAACAAAAATAAAATAGATAATTGGAAGCCCGATATCTATTGTGAAATTGCCAAGCTTGCAACTTTCCCAGGGATTCCTTGTACAGAGCAAGGAAATACCTATTCTAGGAACTGGATATTAATACACTACCATAGAGTATTCCCTGTTGTTCATTCTGCACGTCCCTGTGGAAGGGAAAATGGTTTAGCTCTTCAGGTTAGGGTTCAGGAGAAAATAATGTTCAAAATCACTGCATTTTAGGCTCCCTGGTTACAACTTTCTGTCTCTGGTGTTTCTCTCTCTGCTACTAAAAGTTGGCAGGGTCAATGCTCTTTGCAGTGCATGTTCCCGTGTGGCACTGTATTCATCCAGGGCCAGCTTCCCAATTCCAAGGTGGACTTCTCAAACCCAACAGCCCTGACCCAAGGTTCCTGGAAGGCAGCAGAAAAAGTCCCACCTATTTCAGTGGATTTTTTTGATCAAAGGACATCATCTGCCAACCTGCTGAAAGTATGTACTGCAGCAGAAAGCAGGATTTAATCAGCACTGCAGATCTTGGTCAAGCGAAATTGCTGCTTGAGTTGAAAGGACCCTTGTGTGAAGGAGCGCTTTGGTAAACTGGACTAGAGCAGGCAGTGGAACGGGTGCTTGGTGTGGCTGGTGACTGTCTCACTGCCTGTAACAAATGAATCATTGTACTATTTTTGATTCAGCAACAGGAGAATGATACGTGATACAAACCTCCACACCCTCCCAAGGAGAACTATTAAAAGAGCAGAAGACATTCTTGAGAGGCTGCAGATACTCCTGCCTCCATCCTGCTCTTAGCACTGCTGGGTGCCTACAGAGAAAGGATTGTATGCTGCATGTTTTCCTGGCTTACGCCCCTATTTGAATACATAGTGTGACTTTAAAGAATCATCACAGGGGAATGACTCAGTTTAAAAGTAATTTTCAAAAATCATAACCTATGGCCCCTTTTCACTTCTTGCCCCATCAACCTTTGTGGCAGACTTACTTACTGAGTTTAAATGCAGTTGGAACTCTATGAGAAGTTTGCTACCTAGCTCCCTTACTGCAAAGCTGAATAGCCTTAAATAATCAATCCCATCTGAACTGGAGGGGGCCCAGAGGCTTTGTGATAGTGGCCTCACAGAAGAACATGTTTCCTCTTTTCTCCCTTCAGAAGTGCTGGTGCCTGCCCTGACAGCTGGCACCAATCACCCTATCCCATCCTTCCCCATCTCTCTGCCCCTGCCGCTGTAACAGTGGTGAGGCCCTGAGCTAGGAATATGGCTGCTATGTGCTATGACAGGAGGTGGGAGCTGCCCTCCTTCCTTAGCCTTGACTCATTGACCATTTTAAGTGGCAAATACCTGCTTATCGTTTTGCATTTATGCTTTCTCTGCCCAGCAGAGAACGGGCAAAATGTACAAACAGCATTGCTGCTGTTATAGTCAATATAATATTATTCCTGAGCAGAGCTGAGCACAGAGATTGACAGTGAACATCAATAGCAGGAGACCTTGGCTTCAGTGAGCGTCAGATCAGGCCTCTCTGTTCAGTCCTGGGCTTTAAATCTAAGAGAGCTTGCCAGGGAGTTCATTAGCACCAGGATTTTCCTCTTAGGAATGGACATTATTAGGTTAATGGGGTGGACAGCTGACCCAAATAGACCCTGATGGTGCTTTTGCTGTAACAGTGATGCTGTTTCCCGTGTTTTATGTTGAAAGTCTCCTGCCTCAGCATATCCTGGGAACTTCTTCCTGTGCTTTGTGAGTGAAGAATCTTGTTTTATTTCCTTTTCTCTAGCATGAGAGAACATGGCCTCTTGTACATGTTGTATAATCCTGTATGCTGAGGCATTTAAATGACTTGAATGTTTATGTTGTGGTCTGAAATCAGCTGCCCTTTTTGTTGTGTACCTGAAAGGAGGTTGTGGCAAGATGGGTGTTGGTCTGTTTTCACACATAACAAGTTACAGAATAAGAGAAAACAGCTCCAAGTTGAGCCAGGGGATGTTTAAATTGAATATTAGGAAAAATTTCTTCACTGAAAGAAGAAGGTTGAGTCATCATCCCTGGAGATATTTAAAAGATACGTAGACGTAGCACTTAAGGACGTGGTTTAGTGGTGAAGGTAGTGCTATATTATGGCTAGATTCAATGATCATAGAATCAACTAGGTTGGAAAAGACCTTTAATATCATCAAGCACAACCATTACTCCAGGACTGCCAAATCTGTCACTAAACCATGTTGCTAAGGGCCTCATCTACATGGTTTTTGAACACTTCCAGGGACAGTGGTTCCACCACTGCCTTGGGCAGCCTGTTCCAATGCCTGAACACGCTTTCGGTGGAGAAATTTACTTAAGGTCTCTTCCAACCTAAATAATTCTAAGTTCCTGCTGTCTCCTGGTAAGTGCATAGAAGGAACAGGAACAATATTTTCTGTATCCTGCCTTTGTCCCAGATGCATTTTTTCCAGCGTTGTTAGCTCTACTTTAAGACTTGAAAAAAAGTCACCCAGATAATGCTTCTTCCATGGGATGGGTGAAGAAGAGGAGTGAGATGAGCTGGAAGACTGGAGTAGTCATCTTGCAAAATGCATGGATTTTGTTGGAGTGGAGTGCCCAGAGAGCAGCTTCCTTATGTAAAATAATGGTAAATTTTGACAGTATGGGTAAAGAAGCTACCCTTTGCAACCACCCCCAAGGGTGTTTTAGAAGATGGCTAGTACTCTGTGGGTGTGCTGATCACTGAATATGCAAGGGTGGCTTGATTTTAAAGAGCTAATGACTGGCTTCACCCACCATGGAGAAAGCTCATGCTTGCTGAGCATCATCTAGAATTATAGGCAGTAAACAGCTATTTTCCAAAGGCAGTTTCTATCTTTTGAAATGTCTCTGTAGAAAGTAGCCATCATTTTCTTGCAGGTTTTCTTCTATCAGGTGTTGTCTAGACATCCAGAGCGGAAATATTTAAATTTCAAATCTATCTGCTTTACTAAATGGATAGTGATATTTGATCATTCAGTTTGAAAGATTGTTCTTTCATGCACCTTCTTTTAATTGTGGCAAAATTGTATTCCTTTGTTTGGAGGGTTTTCTCCTACCTATTTTGTTCATTACTGTACATAGCCTGAAAAATATGTCACTTCTGTTGTGTACTTGATCAGCATCTAAGGAAAAAAATAAGTCAAAAAGTTCCACAGCATGCCATAGCCCTCTGACCCGCAGTCAGAGCACTTCAATTACAATACTAGCATTCAATATATTTCAGTGGTGTCACAAGTGTTTGTACTGCTATATGCAGGTCTGTCTTCACTGAAAAGACACCATTTCTTTTGTTAAGTGAGGCTTGAACAAGTTTTAAAATGTAGGTGTCCTCAAAAGTTTCATCTTCAGTAGAAACCTTGCATCTGATCCTGCATTCTTTGCTTTGCTTCTCTGTTTTGCAAGTTACACAGGAGATGAAACCAGATCCATCCTCATAGTCCTTACTTTCTACTTCTTCCTCAGTTGGGAACAGTCCCTTAAACCAGGGAATTAAACTTGCCCTGTTTCTCCTCCAGCTACACAGCACTGAAGTGTCATGTCCACAGTAGCCTTTGGATGTGCTGTAAAACACTTAATCTTCAAAATGGTAACTACTTCTTGGCTAGATTGACCAGAATCCTTGATTTTATTTTTTTCAGAGAGAAGAGGATAAAAATCTTGACACATCTATGAAATAAAGTTGTGGTACATTTATGGAGTAAACTCTTGACACATTTGTGGAGTGGTTTTGGTGCCATGTCAGCCAAGTGGTTTGTGTTCTACTATTTAAACTGTAATTTTTCACATTTCACTGATGTCCTGTAACATTAAATAACTACCTGAAGGGACTACCATAAATATAAGACTCCCCGCCTGCTTATTCCCCTTGCTTGGACTTGATCTTGAGCAGGCCCAATGTGAAACTTGAGTGTTCAAAAACCCCTGTATCTCTGTGAACCTCTGCCTTGACTGCCAGAGATCCCTTACTGCCTCCTTCAGGAGACTTCCCTATCGCAAAAAAGTAACTTGGGGACAACTTCTTTAGTGGTAGTGGACAATATATATGCTGCCTACTTTTTTGCCCCTTCTCCACACGCATTGCTGATCCCAAACCCAGAGTCCTGTAGGAGATATGGGGGGTGTCTGTGTGTGTGTGTGTGTGTGTGTGTGTGTGTGTGCAGCTGCTGCTAAGCCATCCTGTCACCTTCCAGTGATGCTTGGCTGGTGAGGTGAGAATCATGCTCAGGAATGATATTATCAGAGTGGCCTTGAGTGTTTTGTGCTGTTATAAAACTAATACTTTAAAGGCTCTGTGTGGCTCCTAGTTGCAGTTACAGTTCATTAGCAGCCCTGTTTGTTAGGTTCTTCTGTAAAGTAGGAAGAAATACAATTAGTTGCAATAGCAATAATCTTATACTGACCTATCATAACAGAACTTAATATATCCATAGAAAAAGCCACGATCTTGCATTAAAAAGTATTGTCACATGTACACCACTCCACAAATCTTTTGGTAGTTTGTTTTCATTACTCAGTATTCGATCATTGCTGGTTTTCACATGGACTCTCAGAAACTACGCCAAAGTGTGTTAAATTCAACAGATATCTTCTTACTGACTTAAAAAAAATATCTCTGGATGCAGTTCAGAGAATGCTGGCTAAAATGCTGTGCTGGCACTCACATTTCATTCATTTTTCTGAAACAGTTTAAATTTAAGAAGTACTGATCAGCTTTAGTTGAGAGGTTTGATTTTATCCTTAGTGAGTTACAGGGGAAAGTTCTGTTTGATAGTTAATTTTTATAGCGTATTCAGTGCATAACTGTGGG
Organism: Psittacus erithacus; assembly: GCA_009867235.2. NCBI lineage: Eukaryota > Metazoa > Chordata > Aves > Psittaciformes > Psittacidae > Psittacus > Psittacus erithacus. Next base: position 46,483 of record WYDI02010178.1, on the reverse strand, counting down.
ATGGCTATTCTGAAAAACAGAAATACTTCTTAAAGATTTTATCTACTTTAGCTAAGAATCCAACACCTCTAATAACTTTGTGGGGTGTCTTACTCCCTTATCTAGGCACATTAAAAAAAGCTTGAGCACTTGCAAACTAATATCCAAATTTAAACTGACTTCTAAGAGATAACAAACGATAATAAAACAATAGTTTACCCACAAGCTCAAGCTGAAAGGGTTTGTTCTACACACTGTTGAGTTGCTGAATGAAAAACCTCACCTCTTAATATATTGTCAGTTGTCTTTGGAGAGAACTATAGTTTGCTCATACAAAAATATAATCCATTTTCTCCAGTATTAATTTTTATGGCTTGGTTGGCTTCAGGTAACTGTCCAGTTTTTGTGGCTGTGATACATTCATACAATGCTGGATGTTGTCAGGTACAAAATTTGATATGAGAAGTTCAAGTCTTACCAACTGTTTCTGGTAGGACTTTCTCTTACCTCAGAGACAACAGGAGACTTTGCTAAAGCAAGAAAGAAAGTCTTGCATTAAAAAGCCGCTGCAGTAAAATACTTCTGGGACACTAAGTCAAATGATTTATTGCAGAAGAAAGAATTGCACAGAAAAAAAGTGTGCACCTACTGTTCTTTGAGTGCTCTGTACCTGGACTCAGTAAGACATTGCACTTACACACATACATACCTAGTGTGTCATACTGCATATATCAAAAGAAGAAATTTTGCTCTTGGTGAAAGAGTGGGGGGGTCTTTAGTTGTTTTCTGCCGCAAGAATAAGACCAAAGTATCAGTCCCATCAACAAGATGGCAGTCGAGCACTTGTCTCGAGCAGGTTGCTCACCATACTAAAATACTCTGTTACTTTGCTACAGAATAAGAGAAGATACTTAGTTTGAGAGCAAACCAGTTAAGAAGTAAACCCCAGATGAGGGTTTGATGCTAACACTCCTCAAGTATGAAGCTGAAAAGCTATATTGCTTTCTTGCCGCTAGAGCTTTACAACAGGGTAAATAAATACAAAATTACATCTTGTGGTTGAGAGGAGAGAGGGAAAGTGAAATTGCTCCTGTCAGATGTGGTATCTCCTGGAAGACAAATGGTGGTGGAATGGCTGGATTAAAGATAACCTCAGTTTTTGGCTCTTGATTTTTACCAGCCTCTACTTCTAGCAAATCTCATAGTGGGGAATATCATTCTTCACTCATTTGAGAGAAAGCAACAATCCAAGTTAAATTCAACCTTTGTTTATACCAGTTTGTTGGAATTTTTGTAGATACTTTCACTAGCAAAAATGACATGCCAAGTGAAACTATTTACTGGAGCACTGTGTGGGCTAATTTGATAGAAAGCTACAGCCTCCTCCCAAGTCCCCTGGGAATGAATAATGCTTGCAGAGGCTCATAAGTTACACCTTCCTGTCCCAAACCACTTTGTACAACTGAAACAAAATTATTTTCCCCCTCAAGTTACATCATAATAGTGCTCTGTTCTGTCCTTAAAGTGAAAGGACCCATAGATGTATTATACATACTAGGAAGCCATAGTAATAATTCTTTCGTAATGGGTTTGTCCAGGCTTTGTAAACCATTTTGAAAGCAATTTAGCACAGATTGTAGGTAGAAGCAGTTGCCTGAGTGGCCCGGTAGCTCTTGTCTGACATTATCCTTTATTATACTTTCCTCCAGTAACCTCTGGGTTTGAATCTCTTCAAGGCAGAAATCACTTACTCTACACACATAAACACAGAGAGATGGTATAGTATTTGCTTGTGCTAGATAAGCAACTAAACATGTGAAAAGGAGGTCAAAGAAACTCAATTGTTTACATCTTTATAGTCTTGGTATTTGTATATCTATTTATACAGGAAGCAAGAGGATCCAGTCTCAGTAAGGAATACATTAAGTGGAAGAATTAATGCTTTTTTGACAGCTTAAACACAATGAACCTCTAGTCCTCTGGATATGAAAATGTACTTATTTATAATAATTTAGTACTTGTCCAACTACAGGGCTTCTATAACAAATGTAACATGTAATTACGTGTTTCATTAGATTTTACCTGGCTTGTGAAGTTCCAGGCCTCTCCATGCTAGTCCTTTTCATGGTCCCCAAAACAGCTGTGCCAGCATGATTTAAAAGGTGATGAATTATGGAGTACAAGCATTTTCCCTGCTGCAGGAGGAACAATCTATTTACTTTCTCATAAAGCATCAGTGTCATCCTATTAAAAAAAAAAAACAAACTCATCAGGAAAATACTTCACAAACTCCAAGAGCTATTTTTCCATTTTTAATTTTACTTTTTCCCTGTAAGAGTTTCTTGAAACCTTCAGAGAGATAGACACCATCAAGTCTGCTCAGTGGATTCGGCTCCCTGATTTCCAGTAAGGTATGCAGGCACACAGATGCTGTGGATGCTGAAATTCTCAGGCTAGTTCTCTTTCTCAAGCTGAATCTAGACCTCGAGCTAGATTTAGATCTACATCTGGAACATTTTCCTTACTTTTGAGTGCATTGGTTTGCATGTGCAGTGCTATGCAGGTGTCCTCACCTTGAGACAACTGACCACATCTGGGTGGGATTCATTTTTTTTTTTAATTTCCTTAGACAAGAAAACTGAGGTGTTTTGTGACAAAGCCTGTGAAATCTTATTAGGAGCAGCACTTTTGTTGCTCCTGAGATTCAGCCCTCTCAAAACTCTATTTCCATGGTGTCTATGCATGTAAAGTTGGACATCCAGGACACAGCTGCACTGATCTCAGACTCCAAGCAAATGGGACTCATGGCAGAGCTAACACAGGTTTAACGACAGTGAGTCCTCTCCAGATGTTTTCATTTGTACCAGAGAGGAAGACATAAACACATTGCCCAAAGATCAAAGGATAAAAAAGTCACCTTGTAAATGGATAGAATAGGATTTCTTTGTAGTACTCTTTGAACGTGTAACATCAGCAGGGAACTGCACTGTGTGGTCATGTAAATGAAATTTGGTTTTCTTTGTGATGCGGTTTTGTCTTCATCAGCAAGAGACCCTTTGTTTTTAACTTCAGTGTCTGTGAAGGATCCTTCTGAGAGCTACTCATCATCTTTATGCCTCAAGCATTTGATTCCTTCAGGGGAAGAATGAATGGGCTCTGCAAATTGAAGTGAGCACCTCCACAGCAGTTGGCATGTCCAGTAAATATTGCACTGCATCCAGTGTTGGTAGGGCTAAAAAGCAGAACTCTGAATTTCTTTAAATTTTATCAAGATATGGTATAGCACTGCAAGATGCTCATTGCAGGTTCCCCAATCCCCCAGGTACTGAGCACCTGATCCCCAGAGAATCCCATAGCATAGGCAAAGAGAGAAGGGTTGGGGAAGGATGGGTTTCACAGTTGCATCCTATGCAGCTGTGAAATACCTTTGAAGAAAAAACAGAGATGTATTTGATTGATATTTTCTTCCCCAGTTCGAGAGATACAGGGACTATGGCCAACAGTATGTGAGAGACTAAGCTGCCTTCTGTGAACAGAATGTGCCTTGTCTGGAGAAACAGTTTCCAGATACCTTAAATAAGATCTAGGGAAATGCTTTACATCCTTATCGTTCCTGAAGGCCTTTGAGGGAAATTACCAGCTGTTGGAGAACTGAGTGTAGCAGTAAGACAGCTGTTTGGAGAAACTACATAGAATTACCAGAAGCAATTAAGTGTGAACATATAGGAATAACTGTGTATTCATGTGAGAGTGTTAGGGTTAAAAGCAATGACCGTCACAGCTTTGGAGACAAAAAACCCCACCCATCCTCGTAACAGTGAGATGAAAATCTGGTAATCCTAAAATGGACACTTGCTTTGAAAAATTTTCTGTTTTAACACCAACTGTAGATCCAGACAGCTACTGTCTTTCACAAATGAAACTATACCCTCAATGCAGATTTCAGTGAGAAGCTCTGCCCTGTCATGCTCACATACCTTTGGAGAAGCATGAACAGTGTGGGGAGCCATGAAAGTGCTGTTCTTTTCTATGTGCACCTGAAACTGAAAAGCTTTCAGATCCTCCAGGTCCTTTAGCAGAGTTGCTTTCTCTTCTCTTGCAGCATTACATTATGTGTTACATTGCACATTACTCCAGAGGAAAATTTGTACCTATCTTGTGGATACTTCAGATAAAAAGTTTAGTACTAATGGTTTGGAATGAAAGCCCACAGTGTGGTGATTCAAATCAACTTCTTCCAAATGCTTCATTTTTATGCTTCCTTTGAAAACCTTTTTTTTTTTTGAAGAACTATAAGGAAAAAAGGGATATTTATTTCTTGATGTACATTAAATTCAGTAGAGCAAAGAAAAGAAACAAACTAATTGTTCTCTCTCCTGCATGAGCTACATATAGTCAGTAATATGCATGCTGTCAGGAGGGGCTTGAGATGGCAGGCAGCTTGCTTCTCCCTTGCCTCTGTCAAGCAGTTGAGTTACCACTGATGAAACGTGCATCAGGCAGAAGTAGGATGATGTGTATTAGCCATTTTGAGTCAAACTGCATTTTTTCAGTCAGCTCTTTGTGGCAGTATGTGAATGCATTGCCTCTAATCCCAGCACTATTTTTCTATTTCATAACTACTATGTTGCAATTTGTTGGTTGGTTATTTTTTTAAATAAATTTAGAATAACACTCTGTGCATACTTGGTTCAACACTGGTGCAATCCTGGCTTTGCCCTGTAGAGCCCAAGGTACACCTGAAATATTTAGTATGTGTCTAGATGGCAAGATAAACTACTAAGCATGTATAAGCTGGCAGAGACCAAATTGATATGATGCTGACTGGTCATTCCTGCCCCTCAGTGAGACTGGTCCATGGAGGCAGTCAAACAGTGGTAGGATCCAACCCAAATCCAGCCAGTGCAGGTCTGCAGTGCTGCCTAACAGCATAGATGGCTTAGCAACCCCCAGCCTAACTGTTGCCACCAAAGTACCAAATGAAAACATTGCTTTTAAGCAATGGGAACAAAAGCATTTAAGTGTTGTTTTTGGAAGTAGTAGCTAAAGATCACAACAACAATAAGGAAGCTGTAGGTGCTTATGCCTCCTATTAAGCTTAGAATGAAATTTTCAAAAGCAGTTTACACAATGCAGAAATTGTAATATAATCAAAATGGAAGTTTAGACACTGTAAATCACTTACATGGTTTATAGCGCTTGATGTACAGGAAAGCAATCAGTCCAATCAAAAGGTAGCTGTTAATCCAAAGACTGAGCCAACTAAAATGCAACTTGGGAGCTATAAATAATTAATAGATAAATTAATAAAGACTATTCTGATGATGCTGTTATTACTTGTAGATTGAACTAAATCAGGACAGATGACTGGCTGGTTATCTTTTTTTGTCTGAGTATTGCAAACAGCAGAAAGTTAAAATACAGATACTTACTTAGACTATGAGTAGCATATGATTTATTAAGTTCCTGATAATTGTATATAGTGAACAGAAAGAAGTGAACATTTAAAGCACTTATTTTTGCTCTTTCCTTGGTAAAAAATAAAATGCATAGAAGGAGGATATATAGAATAAGAATTATATAATTATTGTTGTTGAAAGTGAGATGTGGCTTTATGTGTAGTAAGAGCATAACATTGCACACAGACAATTAAACTAGAGATTCAGGGAAACTCTGATCAAAAACTTAAGGCATGCCTTGATGACAACACCCTATTACTTGATCCCAGTTCTCATACTTAACATCATGACGTTTATCAGTTTGCCTGCCTGTTCATTGCTGATTGTGCTTCCCTGGGAGATTCCGAAACTGAATGAACATCCCTAAGCTGGATCTGATATATGCCATTTTTAGGGGAAAAATGCTAATATAAAACAGCTTAACAATTACCTCCAAAGAAGCTGTTCCTTGAGCAGTATCAGGAGTGACAGTGAGTTGGCATCTGTGTACTTCTGTTTCCTCCAGATGTATTTTTGGCAGAAATAGCACAGCATTGCCTTTTTTCATTTCACTAACATGTAGGATCCTACTCTAGGAGGGCTGTGGTTTCCAGCTGTAATTGTAAACAGTATCTTTTTCTGGTCAGTATCTTGGTTACTTTTAATACCATGTGATTGTCATATTGTTGTTATCCAGTTGTGGTATACTGTACTCCAAGTTCAAACGTGGTACAGTGTTGTTTGTGTTCAGGAAAAGTATCACTAGTTTACTGCTCATTTGCACTATGAGGGTCTCTCCCAAAACGAAATAGCATAATCAGAGGGGAAGAAAAAAAAAAAAAAAAAAGGGGGGGAGACAGAAAACAGCCCTCTTGAAGCATGGCAACATGGCTCTTGAGGGATCATTCAGTGTTTAGACATCCTGTTTTATCATGGCACAGCTTAGCTTCTTTATTACTCTTTAAAAAGTGTTCAGTTATGCTTGTGTTAAACTCCCTCTAGTGATGAAACAGTATGCAACTTACATGAAAAATCACAGTGTTATAACTGATGTTGCATCACTTCTCCATGGTACTAACTGCATTGGCAAGGTCTGCACAGCCTGTAGAACAGGCATGGGCTCTGGTACTTCACTCTTTGCTACTGAAGTTGTTGTGACTGTGGAAATGTCCGTACACAGAAGTTTGCACAGGACTCTGCTCCGTGGCTGAATAACTCATCCTCTCCTCCTAGATAGGCCCTGTATTCATGCAACAGGGTAGCTTGGTGTGACGCAGGGTGGAGATGGAGGGCCGCCTGTGCCTCCATCCTACTTCCTCCACTGTCACCTGTGATAGGGAGCACAAAAATTGAGGTCCTCTTCTCAATGTGGTATTAACAGCAATAAGGTAGCAGGAGAGGGTGTGAAATTAGATATGAGGGGTATGCACCACCACCTTCTATAACAGAAACGGCTCTATAGGCAGTTTCTTAGAACATACCAGCTGTGAGCAATTATGTGTTAAGGAAGCACATTTGAGTAAATACAAATTGTTTTTGGCAGAGACAAATCAGCAGTCCCTGTGGAGTCATTCAGACTAACAGCCACCTGAACTGATGGAAAAGGTGCAAAGAATGGAGAAGTCAGCTTTGTAGTGCTGCCCCATCCCTACATTTGTCACTGAAAAACACACCAGGTTTGGAAACCAAAAAACTAAAAAAATTCGTTGATACAGTATTTTAATACACAAGCAACTATGCAAGCTGTTATTTAGCATAATACTGAATGGTATAATTATAAAAAGTGGTGTTACTGTTAGATACAAAATGATTCTGGTAAGTACAGATTTTAAGGCATTAGAAAACATTAGGGTAGGTGGTTTTGATATTGGCTATCTGTGGATGTAAAAATAAATAAACTCAACAAAGTTCTCTACTTCCCATTATGTAAAAGAAAATAAATTTCATTTTTAGGAACGTAACTAAACTACAGGGGGAGTGTTCCTGTGTTTTCAGATGGGATTCTCATTTCATCATCTCGGTACAACTACCTCTTCATTTCAGTAACTAACAGGTATTTGAGGATGTAAATAAGAGAGTACGTCTGCAGCCAACCTTAGGAACATCTCCTGGCATCTGCTCCCTACTTTTGCATAACTTACAAAAGGACAATCCATAGCTCAGAGCCTTACTTCTTTGCAAAATGCCACCATACCTCAAGGATGGGTTTTTTTTCAATCAAGTTACATTTACAAAATGGAAGAGTCTAATGTGGCTGGACGTGGCACCATGTCCTGTGGATCTCCCCCAAGAGTCACACTGCCCCAGCCATTCTGACATCCTGAAATGGCTGGCACCTGGCTTTGCAGGGAAAATCTGCAAGCAAAGAGAAAGCAAGCTATAGATAAACCTGTTACTAAACCTGTGGGTGCTTATCTTCTCTAGGATTTCTGTTTTGAATTTGAACAAGGCAGGGAAGCGTGTGGTGCTGTCAAGGACTTGTAATGCTGTTGCAGTAGCATTTTAACTAGTTGGTTTTGTATTTTTATGAATACAGAAAATTGAGCATTCAAGTACCTCATTAGTGAATAGCTATTTCAGTGAGGCAGCTGGGCCAGGGAAGAACATAAGATACTTGGATCTTTTTATAAATTCCATTTCACATCTTTCTAGAAAGCAAAAAGTGAAGGGCAAACAGCAAGGGCCTCTGAGCGGAAATACAAAGTTGTGCATACAGACAAGGTCTAAACCAGCTCCTTTCTCACCAGGTTAAAATAAAACTACAGACACCTGTCACTGTGCTGAGTTTCAGTTTAATCCAGTTAAAAACTACTAATCTATACAAAGTACAGAGTGGGGTTTTTTTTTTCTTACATATATTGCACTGGAGGATACGAATTTGTACAACACTGACCAAATCTTACCCCTTCATCCTCCTGCCAAAATCCCAGCCAAATGCAAAACCAAATCTCTGCATCTTTGTCTTGAAACTAGTTTCTCTGTGAAGTTACATTCAGTTTTCTCATAATCACCTCCTAAATGAAAAGCAGAGTACAGGTGAAAGCAATGGTGCCCATGATATCCCAGTCCTTTATCTACCTATGATTATAGCTTTCTACTTTCTCACTTAGCTGTAAGCTTAATTTTATTTTTTCCCATCTTTAAAAAGCTCCTGAGAAATCAGTACCATGGCAGAAACATGCTTTAGTGGCTAATACTTCTAGTCTCTTTTATGGAAGAGAGAACCAAATTAAAGTAAGACATTGGGATTGAAAACAACAAACACTTCAAAAAGCAACAAATCTGTAAAACATTTAATGAATAAGCATGACTTGAGCACATTGCATAACCTCTAAGGCAGATGTTCCTCACAGTGAGATAACTCTTATTTAAACCACACTTCAGAACTGATCCACAAAAATATTTTCATGACTTTATTGCACTCACATAGAGACCTCGTTTAGCCTGGGTCTGAAAAATACCTTTCCTCTGCAGAGGAAGACAGTATTGGGTGAACACTGCCTGTCAACAGACCAGAACTGACAAACCAGCTTTTGTAAGAGCATCCATTTAGTCCTTGCCATCTTTGTAGCCATGTGATACAGGTACCCAAACATAGGTGATTTTTGTAATCAGGTGGACAAGCATGAACTTCTAGTTTGGGCTCTAATCTAAAAAACATTTAGGCAACAAACTTAAGATGTGGTCAGTAAGAGTTCCATAACTTAGGTGTTACTGAGGACTGAGGCTCTAACTTCCACATGATTTAGGGCAAGTAACTGTCAGTTTGACTAAACCTTGATTATTGTTAAGAGATAAAACCATCACCAATTCTAAGCTTTAAAAAACTGCCTGTTCCCCCTTCTAAAAAATGAACATAAAGTCTGTAGTATATTGCTAAACCGCAAGCCTACTAATTAACACTGACAGGAACAACATTTAGGTATTAGATAGCAACTGAAGGAAAGATGCATACTGTTTTACACTGAGCACACACCTCAGTGGCTAGCTGGAATGCAAAATGAGCAACTTTTGCTAATGCTAACTCTGATGAAACAAGTGAAAATTCTGGCTCCTTACAAGTGGCTTCCTCAGTGTCACCACTGACACTATACCGTGGTGAGAAGAAGCAGAGTTCAGCACCCAAGTTACAACGGCTCTTTACAAAGCTCTGGATGTTTCAAACTAAATGGGATAATGGGGATATAATGCCCATCTCCAACAGCAAAATATAAGAGGTTGCAGTGGAACTGAAGCTTGAGCATTACATTGCAAAGCACATCATTACATATGACATTTGTTGTTAGGAGGCAGATGTAGCCTAAAGGAATGATTTGTCTGATAGAAATGCCTTCACACCAAAGGTTTCAGTCCTTGGTTCTCTGCAAACATCTGTGGCTGTATTATGTCCTCTCTAAACTTTCATGTGGGAGAGGGAGAACACAAGAAAATTTTACCCTTGTCTTTTACACGACATTTAGGTAAGTTTCTCTCTTTGTTGTCCTCCTTGCTCTGTTACCCATTATCAGGCTACAACCCCAAAGCCAGAGCTGTACACTGAGAAACTCTGTTAGTCTGGATGTAGCTGTAGTTATGTCTGTGCCTCTTAGCAAACAGATGAAGTTGTTGAAAGGTGTTTCAGTCTCCTGACAAAGACATAATCAAACTGGTGTTACATGGAAATGACAAACAGTGAAGACATTGGGTTTGGAAACTAAATTGTTAACCTCTTGCGTAGAGAGCAAAAAATAAAAAGTAAAGTAATTCCAATTACTTGAGTAGTATAGATGAAGGAAATATGACATAAAAACTAGCAAGATGAAACAGATGAGGAAATCCAATGTGTTTTGGGAATGAGTTCTGTTATATTACCTGGAGAACAAGAATATGCTTAGACCTGATGAAAAAAAGCCTTAAACATGGAAGGAATGTGCCTAGCTTCTATCAATGAAAGCTCTTCAGAGAGAGAAACCTCCCAAACGTCAATAGAAAATGTAATTGCCACCTGTCTTTTTTGAGTTGCCTAAATTCATATCTTATTCAGAAAGGAATATCTTTCTGTAACAGAGGCTTGCCTCTGTTTCTTTGCTCAAAACCCAAATGATCTCCTTTAATGACACTGTCAGCAGTTAGCCACAGAAGGGGAAGGAAACGCAAAGAATGCGTGCCAAGGTGTGTATTAGTTCAAAGCCAGCATTCTACAGTCAGAACAAAATGTGTTAAAAAATAAAATAAAATAAATCCCAAAAAACGCAAACAAAAACTGGACCAAACCAACCAAACAAACCACAAACAAACAAACAAAGAAAAAATCAAACCAAAACCCAAACAACAAACCAACACAGAAAACCCTAAGCAAATAAAAAAAACCCAAACAGGGTTTACACTTTAGGATAGTTTCAGTCTGAAATAGATGACAAGCAAGGACAATCACACAACTTTTCGACATTCTAGTAAAACTCACAGGAAAATCAACTTATTCTTGTAAAATCTGGGCTTACAATATTAGGGACCTAGCCTGGTTTAATACCAAAATAATACAATCAAGTAGCACCCCTGTTTTAGGACACTTCATAAACTCACACGAACTGCTGAAGAACTAATGAGAGTTAATAGTGAGCCTCTTAAGTTAAAAGATTCATGTATGAGGAAAAGCTTTCTGAAGCATGTGATGCATTTTGAAAAACCTGCCATTATCATAGGAGGTAGGATAATCTGTACAGAAAAAAACCATTGAGTCTTGTTCTGTTTTGTACAGTATTTCCATCAACTTAAAAAGCTTACTTAATAACATGCAAAATTTTGAGATCAGCTGGCACCTAATGAAAGAAACAGGGACAAAAGTACTGTCCCAAAAGCCAGCTGAGTATTCAACGGCTACATAGAATTATTCTCAGCAAGGAGGACGGTTCAGATCAATACACTGGAAGTACAGTATTCCTTTTGAAGGCTTACAGTGAAATTCTTAGGCTTCTGTAAACATGAAAAATATTCACTGTTCCACAGAATTCTTCGCTGTGTTTAGATTTTTCAAAAGTGCAAATCTGTTCTGATTAAAGATTAGAAGTTTGATTTTTTTATTTGGTCTCAAAGAAGAAAGAGTTTGGTAGTGCTGGAAATGGTAGGCCTTTATCTACTGTATATTTTGCTTATTAAGATCATTAAACCCATATTTTGCTTCTCAGCATTTCTGGGAAGTTTCTACATAAAACTAGACCTAATTTGACATTCACGTCAGTTCCCTGCCTCCTCTCTGAGAAGACTGCAATTCATGCCTAAACAGAATGGCAGACATCACCTCTGTTTTTCTAAGAGGAGAGTTCAACAGCTCTGGCCATAAAAATCTTTAGTATTAATAGTTTCCTCAGTTCCCTCCTCCACTATAGCCTCTAATGATCTCCTTGCTGTTTTTCTCATTGATGCACTGGAGAAAAAATTAGTTTAATTTATGATTCAAGTTTGACTGATAGTTCCTCTCTAATGTTCCAAATGATTTTACAATGATCCTTCTGGGGAAGAAAGCGGAGAGTTCACATTTCACTCTGATTTCCTGCCCACCCCCCACCAAGACCCCCAAATAATAAAGATGCTATAAAGTTGAGGCACAAGTGGTTAAGGGTGAACTTGATCAGTTCTAGCAGCTGGTTCTTGGACATGTCCTGGTGGCAAAGGCTGATCACCTTCCGCAGGATGTTTTGGTGCATCTTCAACTTTGTGTTCCCCAGCTGTAAAGCAAGAATAAAACAATCTGTAACTTCCCAATTATTAAATTGGCCCAATCATGGAAAGTCTCTAAAGGAAAGTTTCTAGTGCAGGGACAATCAAATTTCTTGTTTTGTAAGTAGAATCAAAAATTTTGTATGTGCCTAACAATGAAATCAGATCGAGATTACCCAATAGACTGCATTATTATAATATTCAGTGTTTCCTCTTAGATTGCGAGTTGTTTCTGTTTTCTGTGTAATATTTTTCCTTACATAACACATTGGTTCTTTGGAGATTGTTCTTTCTGAAATATATTACATGCCTACAAAATTTTTAATCTCAATATGGGAAGCTTAGAAAAACAAATTAAAAACTTGCTCCTGTATCTTACTCCTCACTGCATCAACAATATTTATAACATTCTCCCTTTGTCTAAGTTTGAATAATACTGATTCTCATAGTTTGTTGAAGATTCTACAACTTGCAGCTGCATTTTTGTTTTTCTTTTTTCCTTAAATTACCATTAGTATCTCCAGTAGCCTACAGATTAGAAATATTGTCTACTTGGATCTTCTTAACTCAATGAATGAGTAGTGGGTAGTTCTTATGACACCTGATTATATGGCTTTGCAGAAAGTTTTTACATAAAATATGTGTTAAGAACAATGTCAGCTACATATTGCTGGTATCAAAAGGTGTATCATTAGTCCAACTCCCAGGGCACCTGCTGTAACACTGTTTTTACTGAAGCTGAGGGGAAGTAAGGCTCTCAGAACTAAGGATCATAAAAGGAAATTACAGGCAGTTTTGAAGCAAATGAAAAGCAAAATTAAATTGGTACTGATACTTCATTATTTCTCTTCACAGAACTGAATGGCTTTGGGATAGAATTTCAGAGTACTCCACAAAGCAAGCTGTAATCACTTAATATAGCATTTAAGGTTTGAAATCCCACTGTTGGCCATGCAGGAACAGTTAAAAGCTTCAAAAGGCTGCCTGGATATAGTCTGAAGTTTTACATTTGAGATGAATGTCAAGTTCTTGAGCTCTATTGATAATGTTAGCGCATGAACATGGAAGCCAATAAAACAGTATTAGTTTCAATGCTTTCAGAAGTGGAGAAAAATCTAAGTTAGGATGTATGGAGGAGCAGACCTCCTTTAAAGCACAAAAGAACCCCCATGGACCATATGCTATAGTTAAGTGCTAATATATACCTCACCATTTTGTTGCCACCAGCGAGCAAATGCAGTGATTTATTATGACACTGTTTTCTGAGGGTGTTAAAGCAATTGGTCATTCATACGACCTAAAACTAAATTGTCATGTCATGTTGTACACAACTGCTGGTAAATTTGCCATTGAGGATAGACCTGAAAGCATTTAAAGGCTTTGAGCTTTTCTGCAGCCTGAGACTGGTCTGATGTTCTATGGCTGCATTACTGGACCTGTTCACTTTATATCTGTATTCTTCTCTGGATGCTCAGGAATCCTAGATATGCCAAATAGCAGTATTTTCAGACAGATAGGTACAACACAATCCTTCTGTGCCCATTTGATGACTTGAGTTAGAACTATGATTTATGATGGACGTCAAAGCACTAAGATTTCATAAATGCTTTATATGAGTTCCATAATTGCCTTAAAGACAATTTAGTGAACCTATCCACACAGATCATTAAAACCACATTAACAGTTTCAACGGAAAATAGAATTTTAATAACTTTTACATTGGAGGTCTTATTTTAAAGTTTACACAGAAAGCTACATACGGGGTTGGAATTTCAGTTCTCCAGCTGGTCCTGCGGGAGGATTTCCTTGCTGTAGTTTCTTTTGTTCCATCTGTTTTACAACCTGATGAAACATAAAATATGACATTTGAAAAACTTATATCTGTAAACTTTCTCTGATACAACATAAATGAATACAATTAAAATTTGCAGTCATTATATAAAGTCTTCATTAATAGGTATACTACTGAGTTGAGATGCTTATATTGTTTGCTATAATCCTGAATACAAGATTATGTTTTGCTACCATCAGTTTAGAATTCAGCTGGGACTCATGAGAAATCAAGCTGAAGAACACTCCAGAGCTGGGGGCTATAATGAGCCGTTACACATATGAGGATACAGAATAGGAAAAAAAATTTCTGTTCTCATAAGTACCTGCTGAAGCTCTTGTTTCTGAGCCTGAAGCTGGTCATGCTGCCTCTGTAGTTCTTCCTTCTGCTTCTGAAGATCTTCAGCCTTCTTTCTGAGTTCATCTTCCTGCTGAGAAATATGACTTTCAAATTCCTTCAGCTCGTCCTCAGTGAAGAGCTGCTGCTGATCTAGTGTCTGCAAGAAAATACATACAAATGTATTTAGCCAGAATGCGTATATATATTTTTATTATCTTCCCACTGAAATTATTATTAGATGAATTGAACAGTTCAGTAAACAACCCTCAGAATTTTCATCTAAATACTCAGGCATGACACTGTAAAGGGTTAATACACTCACTGTAAGAAACAGCAAAATAGCTGTTTGTTGGCTATTTTCTCATCAAAATTCTACTACAGATTTACAGGTAGGAGAAAAAATTCCTCTTGCTTCCAGCTGGGCTGTCATCTTCCCTCGTGATTCATAAATGTTCATTTTCTGTTTGGAATGTGGGAAATGCTCTTCTAGAATCCACAGGGTGGCGCAAGACCTTTTCTGTTTGTGTGTGCACCACAAAGAGTTCATCTGCATTACATTACTCTGCTACATTTGTACGCTACATTTAACTAAGATGCTTAACCACACACATACCAAAACAGAACTGAAAAAAGCAAAGGTCAGAGACATGCCATTTGGTTTCCTGGTTAGAGTGATGTAGTACTGTATGCTACACTTAGACCACATTCTCATTACCTCCCAGCTATCTGGCTCCAAAAATTCTTTTTTCTCTGTAGCTCGCAGGAACTCTTCTAAAGTCACTAGCCGGTCCTTGTTAATATCAACCTATTTAAAGCAAAAAATTAAACTCAATGTAAAGGATGGGTTTTGGTGGAGCTAATGTTTAATTTCATCATGCCAATATCAAAATATGACCGTTATACTTTTAAACTGTCTCATTTTTAAGGGAGTGCCTGCCACTTCTGACAACTTCTTTCGAAAGGTTATATAGCTTAACAATAATAGAGATAAAAAGTAAATCCTCACATTTTACTTCCAAATCCATTGGCTTTATTGGAAACATTATTTGTGATCACAGCCCCAGTGCTCATAGTGGAATGCTTGATTTTTTTGATTAAAATGTTTTGTAGCTTTCTGGTAATAATTTTGTAACTGTGAGTCAGAGTAACCTCCACGTTCGGATGAGTGGTTTTGAAACATGAAAAAAACCTCAACTGAATTGTGCCAAAATCCGTTAAGGAAAAGGGAAGAAATGCTTCCTTTTATGACTAACAGAATACCAGGTTTGCTATGTTGCTCAAGGTTATGGATTATAGTTGAATACAGAAAAGACGTGAGTGAAAAACACAGTGGTTCAAAATACCTTCTTCCCTTTCCTATGTCTCCTGAGATGAAAACGTGTCAGAACTATTCACTGTCATAGGTGATACCTTGAGCTCTGAGACTTCTTAGGAAGGGACAAAGGTGAGACAAGAAGACACTGCTCTACTCTCTCACCTCAAACATAAATCTTACACATTTGCCAAGTGAAAAGCACATTTCCCATCTTTCCTGTTTGACATAAAATTCTTAGGGAATTTCCACTGAACCTCAGTCCCTGCAAAAGATGGAGGCTACAGCACAGTTTCTTCTCTGGAACTTCTTAAAGAGAAACTAGTCAGCAGGCATTTACATCAGAATATGGGGACAGCACTTGAGTATTGTAACTTCATGTGAATCACAGCGGAAAAAGCATTCTGTGTGACAGGTTATCCCTTTCTGCTGTGCTTGGACAGCCCTTCATGTTAGGAGGTCTGTATTTCTTGAACATAGAAGGAAATTAGCAGCTTTACTGAATATCAGTCCCCACCTCATTCATTACATGTTCTCTCATTCTCAGCCTTTCTTCTTCCATTTCAACCATGTCATCCTCTTCATTTTTGGGATCATAAACTTTTTCTAGCTGAAATTCAGAATTAGCAAATGTTAATTTGGAGAATGGGCTGCTCATTCAAATGAAAGAGCGGATTTGGAACAGTAGCATGAGATGCTGCTAGAAACATGAGTTCACCATTTTTCCAATACAGTGAGACTGTATTTTAGCATAGCATTCAAGCATAGTATTCAAGCAACAAGTAAGCTTTTCATTGCTAAGCACGAAGTTTTCAGTTAATTCAAATGGTCTGTTAAAAGTTCAGTTGTAATCCAGTGCTGTGGAAGGTACAGTAAAATTGACCAGTCTGATCCAACATTTAACTCAAAGTAGGCAGAATTTTCACATGGTTTCTGGAAGAGGGATGAGTAGCTTTTTTACCACAGCATGCAGCTGACCCTGTAAGCATTCAGGACATCAGAAGATGAACTGAATGCTTAGTTTAATGGTCCACTTCTTTTCTTGCACAATATCTTTCTACTGAGTTCATGCTTATTTGCTTCTACTTGGCTTTCTCAGTCATTCAGCTTTGCTTGCTTAGCCATAGGTAATTTAAAGGCCCCAGAATATTTGTTTTGAAACTACAAAGCTGCAAAATGGTGAGACACATCTGTCAGAAACGACTGCCATAAATCTTCACTGAATTAGAAGAGATTATGGCAAAGTATTGTTAAAAACCTGTATTTGCAAATTTAATTTCTTAAAAAATTAACAGTCACTTGAATTTATAATTTAAAAGCTTCTATATTATGCATAGCACATTTCCTCCCTGGCTCATGAAATCTAGAAAAAATTTTAAGAGTAGGTATAGACAGCCATAGTACTAGATCTCTGAATGGGAAGTTCAGGGGTTTTTTCCTGCTATACTGAAACAGAACTTACTGGAAAAATTAAGACCAAGGCCCTTTGTTTAGTCATTGATTCTGCAATTCCCATCACTAGAAATTTCAGTACTTCACTCTCATTTTCCTCTGGGAGGCAAAGTAATATTTGCATTTTCACACACCAAAAAGACAATGCTAAAAGAAACTAAGAGCCTGTCTACTTCATCAGATGTACATGTGTTTCAAACTACCTAGATACAGAATATGTGAAATTTCTGTAGCCAGTTCCACATCATGCTGCCTTCGAGCCAACTGAGCGTGATCCTTTTTCTCTCAACAAGCCCTATGACTTGTTGATAAGCACTGAATGAGCACAGCTATCCAGTCTCGGAACCTCTACCAGGCTGCATCTAGCCAGAGCAGGAGTGCAGCTCTCTGCACTACAATTCATACAGAAATAGCTATCCTGCAGATTAATTATAAAGTCTCAAACAATCCTGTGGCAGAGAAATATATGAGCACTAGATATCTGATGTCTGAGTTCTATGCTTCAACTACTTTTATTTTCCCTGCTGATACCCTGTTACACTTTTGCAGAAACATTAAGGTTGCACAAAACTTGGCATGAATACTGTAATTTGTAGTCCCAAGCCCCCAGATATACTTGGAAAATATACAGCCATCCCTGCTACCATTTATTGAAACAAGTTACGTTTCTGAACTTCTTACCTCTTTAGTAAACAGAGCTTCTAATTCTTGCTCATCCAGGAAACCATCGTTATTGACATCTAGAAAAGAAAGTGTTGAAAATACAAGGTATGTACAGAAAGTAATACATGTAGTAGATCTCCATGAGTTAAGTAAGTATCAGCATACACATCTGACGTGGATTAAAACCTCATTTAACAAGATGCTAATTATATAGGTTGTTTTTTGTTTAAGTTTCATCAAGCATTGGCTGAACTGTATTGCTATTTTTGGCTGGCTGGACAAGTCTAGAGCAAACTCCTTACTTCTTAGATTAGCAAACTGAAATAGATCACAACAGAACTGCACAGACTGTAATTGCCAAAAAATATTGCTGAGGACAAGTTGTGGCAATTTAACAACTAAGTATGTAAATACATTCAGGAGCAAAAAAAAATCTGTAGGAAAAATTTGTTAACCAACAGCATGACTCTCCAAATAAACTAAAGAATTATGTGAAAATCTATGTGTCTGAGAAGAGATCACTGTAGAATGACTTTTCATGACAAATGCAGAGAGGGAAATACTTGATAATTAATGCACCTTTTATCCTACATTCTAGCTGAATATTGTTATACTACCTCTAAAATGGAAAGAGAATGACTACTTCAAATGAGTGTTATTATGCAATATTTTTAATTGCTTCAAAGTTTTACATATACTAAGCTCCAAGGCAAAAGGCTATTTCAGCTATTTCTGTTTTGGTAAAATTTGCACAAAAAAGCTATCAAAAAGTTTCAGGACAGTATCTTTCAAGATCTCTTTCTAGAAAGAAAAAATAAGGTTTAATAAGTATAATACATATTTATATACTGTATAAACCAAGATAAAAGTTCAGACTCAAGCTAAAACACTTCAGTTAAATTATCATCTTTGGGATTAGTCAAATTCTGTGTACTATTCAGCTCTTCACAGCTCAGTGCCAGGCAGGATACTTTATTATGAAGCATTTAACAATGTCAGAATATAAGGTTACACATATATATTAATCACATTAAAAGCAAAATGCCCATTGAGATGCATCCTCATCTCTGCTACTATTTTATTGTTTACAGCTGCACAGAAGTATAGAAGCACGATTGGGGTGCATTTTGGATTTTGTTTTATTAACGGGATCTTGCCTCTGAAGAGGTTTGGCACTTCTGTGACTATTACAAAGATAAGTGGAGTCTGGGACTTATCTCCAGACATAATGAGAAAGCGGGGTTGCCAGCTTTCCATGCCTCTATTTACTCCTAGTGCATAGTCTGTAAGCAGTTATAGACATGGACAGCCCTCTAACTTCTCATACTTCCATGAGGAATCATTACTGCATTGGCTGTATGATTTTATGAGTAGATAAATAAAACTCTGTTTTCAACTTTTAAACCCCATTTAAAACGTTGCATTAAACTTAGAAACAATAACATAATTATTTTCTCCTCTGTATTCTTCTGATTCATTCAAATTGCTCAAGGTGTAAGACTTTACCCTAACATAAGACAAGTTTGCCCAGGAGCAAAAGTAACAGAAAGTCACTCATTCATTAAATTAAACTAAACTTCTTACCGTGTAATTTGAAAAATGTTTTTGGGTCAAATTCATTAGGATCCAGCCCATCTGCTTCTTCCCACACCTCTTTCAGCTGATCTTTGCTTCCCTAGAGATTGGTTACAAAGAAAAACTATTGAAAAGGTGATTTAAGTGTAATTTTTCTGCATTACCTTTGCATTACAGTTTCTTTTAAAGTCTTTATTTCCTGATTAGTCATGTTGCAAATGGAATCACTAGAATTTTCCTTAATTCCCTTCTGGTCAGGTCTAATACTTTCAGTAGACAGAAAGGCCAGGGAAACGGGGAGTGTCGAGGAAATGCATATTCTGAGGAAAGGAACACCTGTAATTAATCAGTTATAGCCACACAGTCTCATGTACAGTAAGAACTGAAGGAGATATGTTTGCCTTCCCTAGAAGAAATGGTACTGTGATGCTGTTCCTAGTAAGCCAGGAATACATGAAGGGAGCCCTACAGTTTTAGATACCAATCTGGCTTCTTCCTTGTAAGTTTTTGCTTCTTTGTAAATAATAATTCTGCCAGCAAATAGAATACTTGTCAGAAAAATGGGGAGGTTTGTAATGCTTTCAGCATTGTTCCCACACTTTGCTCCCATGTCAGTGAGAATCATAAAGGCTACTTTCTTCTAGTTTTTATACATAACTTTTGTTTTTTGACAGAGTGGAAAACTAAGCAGAGAGCTTGATTTAGTAAGCCACCATGTGAGAACACGGCTGGATGAACTAAGACTAAGAATGTTAATTAAAGCTAAAATGGATTCTGTTCAAGGTAAGAATACAAAATTTAACTACGTAAGTTAACAGGTGGGATTTTAAAGAGCAAATGCTCTTTATTATCTTTTTCTCTCTGGAAAGAAAAGTTTCCACCCAATCACATAAGAATACACTGTGGCCTTACAGGATGGTGAACTTTAGGGTGATCTCCATGTTTTTTCTTCATCTCCTCAAACTTGGATTCTTCTCGCTGCCTCTTTTCTTCATCGAGTGTTTTTAAATACTCTCTCCTCTCATGTTCTTTCATCATCTCGTATTTCTTAAACTCTTCATGGCGGGTCTTATCATAGTTTTCCAGGTCACTTGTAGCCTAAAAATATAGATATATGCAATCATTTGATTATGCTACACGACTGTGTTAACACATGACATTAAAACCACTGACCATGGGCAAGGCTGGCCATATTGCCATTCTCCTTTTAAAGATGAAGTAGACTAGTTGGGGGTTTCCTTTCATGTAACAGTGATGCAGAAACACTTCTTCTCACTTTGTTATTCTCACAGAAATTAATCTGCAAGGGTTCAACTACTAGATAATTTTTGCAACTACACAGTACTGCAAGATGGCATCAAGGTGTCCTTGCTAATCAGTTGAGAATAAATTAACTCAAGTAATTCTTATACTAATGAAGTGCAGCTTCAAATAGTTCCATTAACGTCTTGATTATTTCAGAATAGAAACATTTGTAGCTTATCCTCCAGTTTAATGAAAAATGTGCCTTCATTAACAGTAGGAGTTAGTTTGCAGCAGCTTAATACAGATTAAATTAAAAAACAAAAAATTATATGGAGAGAAAGACTGTGATGGGAGAATTTCTGACAAGTACTTGCATAGAGTTTAGAGATATATTGTTCTCAGATAGCTCAAGGTATTAAAAGGATGTATCTAGTAATGTTTTTCAAAGGAAAAAGTTTATACCCAATATAGTCTCTCCATTATTTACATTTTAGTTTTCAGATTCACTGTATCTTTTAAAAACCAATTCCAAAGCAAAGACACCTCCCCTCCAAAATTCCCATTACAATCTCTCAAATCTCAGCTGAGAAATGAAAAGACAAAACAAAAATTATAATAAAAGAACTGCCCTGCTGAGGATATGCTCCTCCTAGCCATCCACAAGTTTCCCAGAAGTGATGCTCAGAAATGGCAAGAAACGTTAGATCTATATAAAAAAAAGTTTACAGAAAACTGAGATAAAATTTTCCAAGGGTAAAAAAACCCCACAAAAATTACAGAAAGCTTGAAATACACCCTGAATTACAATTTATTTTGGAAACATAAAAACTGTCAAATTCTCATGCCAGACATGTATTGCTCTCTAAAGCATATCTGAGATAAAAGTCTTTTTTTCCCCTTGGGAAGTGTGTTTATTCCAGCAGCTGAAAAAAGCCATGCCATGCTTAGCTTAACTGCATCCCCTTTATTTAACATACACTAAATCTCCCCCCCACACACACCTGTGAATGATACTGAATCTAATAAACAGACATGGAAAGCCGTGCCCAGCATGTGCAACTTCTAATATTGGTATCTTAAATTCTACTCTGCTGCGGTTTTGCAGCTTGACATATATATAATAGATACCAAAATTCAAATTGCCAGTTTAGGAATAATTATTTATATAATTCTGTGAGACCACTAAATAATTCAGAAATAGAAAGCAGCAAATACACTTGGGAAAAACGTACCCCTTTCGAAACCATATTTAATTTAAAGGCACCCAGAAAAATGTAGTTTATTCCTGAAGTGGTTTGTGCTTGCACATAAATGCAAGTCCTGTTAAGATGCCACCCCAAAATTTATGGGCATAATGTAGCATAATGAACACTGACAACAGTTTTGAAGTGTGCAATGGAGACAACTGACTTTTCTCTGGAAATGAAAACTGCGTGTCATTTATAAAGAAGTGGTACTTGTAAAAGGATTTGCTTTTATCAGAGAAAAAAAAAAAAACCCACAGTAGTTTATATCTAGGACTCACAGCTTTGATCAACATATCTAAGTCTTTAGGTTCGAACGTGTCAGGATTCTGATGGTTCAGGTGCTCAAACTGTTTAAGAAGAGCCTGATGGTCTATGCCAGTGTCTGAAAGAACAAGATATAAATGTAAAACATTAAAATAAGTTTGAAATCAAGTGAGATCAAGAAGTTAAAAACTTTCATACGGGTACTTGTGCCTTGTAAGTACCTGAGGCTCCCTGAGGACTGGATAATTTTTTTCACTGTTGCAGGAAACAACAGCAACACTTCTAAAGTTGCTTTTCCTGAAGGATATCACAAACTTGATAGCAATTTGCACTACATTCCTTCTGATTAAGGCTTGTATTTCAGCAATGAAAAGTACAATCAATTTGAGCATCACAAACCAAGAAAAACATTTTATTCTCTTTTATATAAATGAGACAGTTGATATGTGCCGTATCAAAGCTAACAACTTGCATCTTTTTCCTGAACTGGGAGAAGTCTGACTCTCCTATTGCTTGTACATTTTGCAAATGACACATACCTGGCAAAAGATGTATGCACAATATGTTGTAAAATTAAGTCAGATAGGCAGATATTCAAATTTCATTTGTGCAAATTGAGAAATACAAAACAGTGGAGAATCAGGCTCTGTGTCTAGAAGCTGCAAGTATTTCTGTCTTCCTTACAACAGGAACGATATCCACCAATATCCATTCACAATGTACTAACAACAAAACACATTTCTACAACAGGCTTTTCTAGCTGTTACCATGGTTTCTGACTACTAATGCTAGATAATTATGGTATTTTAAGCAGCACACAGTTGATGTGTTATGTATAACAATTTTGACAAGCTTTTACTACATGGCTTAGCAAAGAATATTTTTTTTTAAAAATGATAAACACAATTTTGAACATGTTATTCTTTGGCAAACTGTCTTACACTCAGTACTGTGTCTGTATTATGAAAACAGCAAACACTGGCTAGGGCAGATTTCAACCATTATTCCTTCCTGGTGAGATCATAACTTCTGCTGAAATGTGTGAGCCTCAGCCTGTTTTTGAAGCATTTTATAAGTGTAATAATAAGCTTTAAAAATACAAAAATAAAACAAAAAAACAAGACCCCAAACTCGTTTTCCTCTATTTCTTACAGGAAAAGACAAAAAGACTCATTCTATTTGGTGATATTTACTTGCCGCATTATTGTATTATTTGAGACTCAACCCTTAACATTCTTCTGTCCTGTACAGATCAATCTAGTTGGATCTTGGTGAAAATGTTTAAAAACACATCTGGATCAGGACAGAATATGTGCAGAATATAATCTCAAATTTTTATTTTTTTTTAAACACCTTATCCATCTGACAGGAAAGAGAACAGGGGTGTTTGTATGCTTTTTTTCTCTGTTTTAGATGACCAAGATGTGAAGTGGTTAAGTGGTGTTACAGAGAAAAGATTAACAGAACAAATAAAAGGAAATCAAACAGCTTTGCCTGCTATTACTACAAAATGCTTTTTTATACATGTTCCAAGATGTTGCCCAGGTGTACAGATGCAGCTGTATTTTATTGATAATCTGGCCATAGTTGCTGTATGCGATGTGAAGTACTCACTGGCAGGGCTGATTATCAGCTTTACAAAACACTGTCCTACTCCCAATGTTTTCACATCTTAGCAGTCATCTGAGTATTTTGAACTGCAATAATCTGTTCTTGCTCTTTCCCAAACATAAGATCTTACACTTACGTGTAACAGAACTGATCTGTTGGAGGCAATTATTTTTTCAAAAGCACACTCCGTTACTTTCTTTTGATTTATGGAAGTAGAAAAGGCTAGAAGTAATCAGTCATCTATTAAATCCAACTATTAAAAAATTCAAAATATACAAATTGCTAGGAACACAATCAGGTATCCTTAGCTGTTGTCAACTGGCCCGCTGTGAGTGTCACCATGATGTCAATGAACTGTTTGCCTGCAAGAGGAGCATGAGACCAGGCTCTTGGCAGCTTAAGAGCTGCCTGAGAAAGATGAACATGGGGTCTGGCAGGTATGTGAAGCAATGCACTGACTCCTGTGGAGGGGCTACCACGGGTGTGCACGGCGTAGCTACCAGTGGACTGTACTCTCTGGACTAGAACTTTCATTAAAATAAAGCAAAGGACAGTAAGGTGATCTGATGCCCTCAGCCAACTCTATATTACTATTCATGAATTATACTGTGGTAGCACCTGAACACTTCATTGGAAAGGTACTACACTGCAAATAGCTTTTTTTCCCAAATTAATTTGATGCATTCCTGACCCTAGCAACATCTGCATAAAAATGTATTTGTACATGCATACTTCGTCAGTCTACTTGCCACCTCTGAATTTGGCTTAGCCTAGAAGATAGATCTTTATTCCTGGAGTATTTTAAAATGATAAATAGTCTATTCAACTCAGTGGGATGCCCCCCGACCTGCAAATGTTTCTAATGATAAAATAATCTGCATAAACAAGTTAAGCCCTTTTTATTAGAGCTTCTTTGTGGACAGAAAAAAAAAAAACACTGTGGAAGGAAGATCATGCAGTCCATCATTAGGATCTTTGTTTATGAGCAACTAATTCTCTTCAAAAAGAAATCACTAATTAGAAATTTACAGAATTAGTTCTAAATGCAGCCTTCAGGAATTCTTCAGTAATAAAAAATAAAAAGGGATAACACCACTTACCATGCAAACACACAGCAATCATAATAATTAGAAACTTGTATACTTTATTAATTTTAAAAATTGCCTGAGTTTGTATGATTCCATTAGCAAACGGGAAAATGCTATGAAAAAAATTTTTCACTCCAAATGTTTTTGTTTATTTAAAAGCTTAAAACTGCCCCAAAAATAAGAAAAAATAATCTTCTATATTGAAAGGTTTAATGCTTGTTATAAATTTGTACAGTAACTACATGGTGGAAAGGAGGCTTAAAAAGAGAAAAAGGAAAACTTTTGTGTTAACTGACTGAAAAAAAAAACCAAAACCAAACCCAAATAATTCATTATCTAGCCTGTAAAGACATGAAATGCTACGTCATGTTGTATTCTTGAAAATAGTCCTACTATGTTACTAGTTCTCAGTGAGTAATTTATAAACTGATGCACTACACAAATAGAGGTTGAAAAAGGATTACAAGTATCTGAAAAATCCACTGCCAGAATCAAGTTTAGTTATTTATAAAACACAGATGGCTCTTCTCCCCAGTTTCCTATAGAGATGTCTCTTTACTGGCACTAGACCAGCTCGGAAAGGACACTCACTTTCTGCTTATATTGCTTCGTTGTCAACAATGATAACTGATGGACTTTGGGCACCTTTCCAACACAATCCCACCTGTTAACTTACCTAGTTAAATTTTGTATTCTTACCTTGAACAGAATCCATTTTAGCTTTAATTAACATTCTTAGTCTTGCCACCTCTTGTCTTTTTAGTTCATCCAGCCGTGTTCTCACATGGTGGCTTACTAAATCAAGCTCTCTGCTTAGTTTTCCACTCTGTCACAAAACAAAAGTTATGTATAAAAACTAGAAGAAAGTAGCCTTTATGATTCCCATTAGACATGAGCTTCAAGACAGCAGACTAGTGGCAGTCTTTGGCAATACTGTTGACCATGCTGTCAACATGTAAGAATCTCAAATTTTTTTTTGAAGTGCATACTTAAGTATTTTTAAGCATATGGTTACAGATAAGGTTACAGAAATGGAGAGAAATCCTAAAAGCTTTCCTAAAAGAGAATTTCTAATTTTGCTCCTTCAAAGAGTAAAAGCAAGATCTTGAAGCTGCAATGCCTAATAATGTCTAAGTGACAAATTTCTAGATCAAATGTTCTTAAATTAGTTCAAAAGAACTGTGAGATGCACGCACAGTGCTGTGTTCTTCATCCTCTTGATAATGGCTGTAAGACTTGAGAGAAGGTACAAGCACAGCAACAGCTACCAATGTGTATTGCAAGAATATTTATCAGGATCTGGACTGATAGTAACTTTCAAGGGTTACACTAGATGTAGGACAGAAGGAGCCAAAAGCTGCCAATGGCAACATGAGGGATTAGGCAAAGTGCAACAGGCAGGATCTTCTCTTTAAAGTCTATCACTTCAGACTGTTTCCTATCCGTTCCTTGCTGAATTTTTAGTTCATAAAGGGGAATGCAGAACAGCCACCACCTAGAGCCAGGAACTAAAGCAGAAAAGACAAAAATGTGGTGACATTTTGGAGTACTTATGTGGATTTGCACAAAAGAAAGGACAGCAGCGGAGAAAGACAGAGGTCTATTTTCTTCCTATATACATACTATCCCAGTCTAAGAAGGCAGATATACCTCTGTGTTCAAAACAGTGTTCCAGATTACTCAGGAGGAAACAGCAAGTGAGAGCTATGCCTGCAGCTGTTTTGATGTACATGAAGGCTCACCTACCTGCATGTATTCTGAAACAGGCTTTTTAGTGGACAGGCAGAAGGCAGAAACTATGCATTGAAGTATAGACTGTTAGAGGGTTATGCTATGGGATACTCCTGACTAAAAACAAAGTTCTAGTAAAGGTTAAATACCTAAATAAATTAAAGTGAGAGAAAATTTAAGCTCACAAAAATTGACAGGAGTATGAGAAAAGAAAAGAAAGAATACAACATACATGGATCTTGGTTATGTATTTAACTAACATTAAGAAGTTTTTTTGTGTTTGTTTTTTTTTTTAATTGTACCTACCTTTATTTCCTCTATGTCAGCAGTCTGGAGTTTCTCCCTGAAATGCTTATCTGTTTCCAAGACATCTATTACTTGCCTCAGATACTCATCATAATAAAGTCCTGTATCCTTAAAAAAAAAAAAAAGTAAAATTGAGGAAAAGAATATACCACCAAACATTTCATTTTGTTTAAATGCAACAACTAAACTGAAACTTAAATCTCAGTAACTCAGGAATTATACTTTCTCACATACCTTCTTTTTGTCTGATTTACATCACTGTCCTATAACAACTTATATTTACAATTCATTTGTTTCAGTAACTGACAAGGAAGAGGAGAAAAGTATTTAGGAACCCATGTAATACACAAGCATCTGCCATGCTAATATAGTATTTTGTTTGGTTTTTAAACAGTGCAATTCATTCATTACTGTTCTATTTAAAACAATGAAACTGGAATCACTAAGCGGAATTTCCTAAGCCACCACTCAATCGCTTGAAGTCTCTGGAACAACAAGCAGTTCTTCCTATTGTTAGCTGAGGAATTCCTTCCATATGCCATCTCACCTTTAGCAGCTCATGGGGAAAAGAAAAAAACTGAAAAAAGAACAAATTTACATGGAACCTCATCATAGTAGATGGCAGACTGTATGACAATACTGGCTAGTATTAGATTCCTTCCTGCAAGTAAATCCAGTGAAGAACACTTAAATTTTAGGGAGTTTGCTAGAGCCAGATTACTAGCAATTATAAAAAAATACTTAATTAGACAAATTTCATTACACTTACTGGATTTTCTACCTTCTCTCCTTCCACGTGGCCTTCTCCTTTGACCTTTGTCTTATCTATGTCTATAGGTACAGCATCCAGTGCCATTAGAAGACATGTCATCAACAAAACGCACTGTTGGGGCAGAACAGATAGCCACTTCATCTGAAATGAGACCAAGTCACAAAAATTAACAAATGATGTTACCATACTGTACTGATTAGAATTTTTTTATGCTCCTACATAGACACCTGTTATAACCCACTTCTCACATGTTCTACTACTCTCCAGGAACACTAAAGATCAAAGAATTAAATACAGCATTAATTTTTAAAGGCTACTTTTCCACAAGCACATTATCTTGCAGCTGTATAGCAAACCTAAGTTGTATTGTAACCAGTGAGAGGTTTTTAACATGTTGAGGTACTATCAATGGCTCCGCAGAACAAGTAGGAACACCCAATGTTCATACACTTTTTTAGGATGGCCAAGTCTTGTATAACTAATAATGACATTCCTACTCTGATAGTGTCTTCGCTGAAGTTATTGCCAAACTCGTAAAGACAATCACAGACGCTGAATCAGATCTTCATGTAGTAACGCCAGTAGTTTTTGTTTCAACAATGGAGTTTTTCTAATTTGGAGCAAGGACCCCTCCAAAATTTATTAGCAGGAAAAGTATTTTACAATCCCTGTTATATCCATATTCCAAGTTGAGAGAGTCTTAAAAAAATAGTTCATGCTACCTGAAATTGTGTCAGGGGCTTTATTAAGCCAGTCTCCCCTAGACTTTCTTTGGTGATTTATATGGGGCTAACTGACACATAATTTGATGAGCACAGAGCACTTTCGAAACTTCTTGATCTCTGGCTTCTCTCCCATTATCAAATTTGGTTGAAAATAGCTCAATTCATTTAGAAAATGGTAAGACTGAATATTTAAACAGTGTGAGAGCAGGAAATCCAGCTAAAAAAGTAACGATGGTAATCCAGTATCTGACAGCAGTCAGGCTCTTGGGATAATTCAGCCTATGACAGTCTACAGTCTCTGAATATTCTATAAAAAGCGTAAGCAAACTCCAATGTTACATTATCAATATAAATCACTTCCCGGGAAGTAAAAGTTGCCAGTCAAATACTGTCTAAAATTAGCTTAGATATGTCAGAGAAAAAGATACAGTATTTAAAAAATGTGCCATGAAATCTAAAGTATGCCTGCTACAAGAATTTCTGTACAAGTGCTTTAACTAGTTTTGCAAGATTAAGCATTGTTGATGCCTGTTATTCACACAACTTACATAAAATAAAACACTTATTCAGAAAAGAATAGGATATGCATACAAGATGTACAGAAATAATCTTTATTTTGTTGCAGATGATGAAATAGCTGGAGGTAAAAATATATCCACCTATCTATCTTTTATCTTGCATGTCAAAGCCTCAGGAATTCTCTGAAACTGTTTTTCTTAATTACACCTTCAGCAAAAAGAGCCTAAATGGATTCTGTTCATTTACAGCACAAAAATATCTGTTACTTTCATTTAAAAAATTACTAACATCTGATCATAACCAGATGAGATAGCAAGAGCTATTGTTACTGCCATTAGAGCATATTAGATTAGATGTCAGCACTACTGTCAATGCCACAACAGCAAGCCTGATTAGCTTTGCCTAGGTCATTCCTTTAGAACAAGTAAACACACAAACAAAACCAAAAAAAAGGGCAAATGCAGACTGATTTGATGGAACTAGTGAATTAATTTCTACACGAGCTGTTGCACTGCAGTGACTTCATACAGCTGAATGAAGGAGTTAGTTATCACTTTTTAAATGCTCAAGTTACAATACTTCAGATGTTTTTAATTACGGAACATTGTTGTATAAAATGTGCCTAGGTATGCAATTTCAACAGATTTTAATCACAGGAAATTATAATAACTAACAAATACTAGGTTTTCAAGTCTCCTAATCTTGACGTAGATGTCAGGAGTGAGTATTTTTTTGCTGACATCCAGCCTGAATCTCCCCTCTTCTAGTTTAAAACCATTACCCCTTGTCCTATCACAAAAGGCCCTGCTAAAAAGTCTCTTCTATCTTTCTTATATGCTCCTTTTAACAACTGAAGGGCTGCAAAAAAGTCTCCCCGGAGTCTTCTCCAGGCTGAACAACTCCAAATCTCTCAGTATTTCCTCACAGGAGAGGTGCTCCATCCTTTTGATCATTTCTTTGGCCCTCCTCTGCACCCGCTCAAGCAGGTCATGTTTTTAATTGTACTGATCGCTCCAGAGCTGAATGCAGTACTGCAGGTGGAGCCTCAGGAAAGCACAGTAAAGGGGGAGAATCACCTCCCTTGACCTGCTGACCATGCTCCTTTTGACTCAGCACAGGATACGGTTGGCTTTCTAGGCTGTAAGTGCACACTGTGAGATCACGCTGAGCTGCTTGTCCACCAATGCTCTCAATTCAGTCACCACGCAGCCTGTATTTGTGGTACAAAAAGCACCACAACAAACCCAGGACAGTATCCACCCTATTCCATACCATTCATGTCATGCTATGTATATAAACTGGAGGGAGTACCCCAGAAGGGCCAGATCACTGCTTGGGTCAGGCTGGGTATCAGTTGGTGGGTGGTAAGCAGTTGTATTCTCTTCCCTTATTATTTCCCTTATCATTATTATTATTGGTGGCAGCAGTAGCAGTTTTATATAATACCTTTGATACTGTACTGTTCTTATCTCAACCTGTGGGAGTAACATTCTTTCGATTCTCCTCCCCATCCCTCCAGGAGTAGGGGGGAAGAAAGAGGGAGGAGTGAGCGAGTAGCTGCATGGTTCTGAATTACCGGCTCGGCTTAAACCATGACAATTCTTTCTGGCACCCAATGTGGGGCATGAAGAGTTGAGATAACAGTTATGCACATGCAGGACTTTGCATTTGGCCTTGTTAATTTTCATGAGATTCACGTGGGCCCACTCCTCAAGTGTATCAAGATCCCTCTGGATGGCATCCCTTCCCTCCAGTGTGCCAACTGCACCACACAGTTTTCGTGTCATCAGCAAACATGCTGAGGGTTCACTCAGTATCACTTCTACAAACCAAATTACCACTGGATCTTTGGGCCAGGCTAGGTTACTAGGGCAGATCAACAATGCTGCTGGGAAGTCCTGAACTAGAGCTACCAGTTGAATCTGTATCTGTTAGTGGGATAGCTTTTTTTATGTATCAGTGGCATAGCTAATGTTAGTAAGTTAATACATGTTATGAAGGCCACCAGTTCTTTTAGCTGGCAGATACCATCACCCTGCTGGTTGCCCAGAGAGATGGTAAATGCACCATCCCTGGAGACATTCAAGGCCAGGCTGGATGTGGTTCTGGGCAACCTCGTCTAGTTGAAGATGTCCCTGATTATTACAGGGGGGTTGGAGTAGGTGACCTTTGAAGGTCCCTTTCAATCCAAATCATTCTATGATTCTATGACTGTCACTCAATATTTTCTGTCTGGTACAAACAACATCACCTAAGTTTGTCCTCTTTTTTTCCCCAAAAGTAGATTGCCATCTCTGGTGGTAGAGTCATTCTCTAAACGCTGCTGCCTGTCATTTTGATATACCTGTCAGCACACAAACACAGCTAGATCACCATGTAAGCTTAAATAAAATAAATGGAAAGCAGAAACAGCTTAACCTATACAGCAGGTTGGACAGAAATAGAAAATAGTGTTTCTGTAACAGACTACATATGACACTATGAGTTTGGCAAGCAGTTCCACAGGTAACACATTTTGTGAATGACCTCTGCTCATTTACCTCATTCAGTGACCTCGTAAGTTCTTGTATTGGAAGACGTGTAAACAATTTATGCTCAATTACCATTTCCATATGAAAGCTCTCCAATAGTGATCCTACACCACTCCTCACTCTTCTAGCCTGAAGAGTGCTAGCTTACCTGCTGATTCCTGTTACTGAAGCCTTTTTCAGAACTCTGATAATGCTTGTTAGTCCTCTATAAATCTTTTCTACTCCTTCAATATCCAATTTGAAATAAAAGAACCTTGCGGGCCTAGGCTATGTCACAGATTTTACCAAAACATGTTTTTTTAACAAGAAAGGCTTATAAATTCTATGTAGGACTGATAATATTTGCAAGGTGATGGTTCATGTCCAAAGCAGACTGAGATACAGTTGAGAGGAAGCCACTGTTCCTTCCTTTTCAGATGAAAGGAACAGGGAAGAAAGTAAAAGAAAGGCAAGCGCTTAATTTAGAACCTGTCAACTAAGTGTATTTAACAAATAAATAGGAGATAACTGAACCTCAAAATCTACTTTGAAAGACTCTGGACGAACAGCCTGGACAGTAAGTTCTCTAAACACAGAGCATCACAGTAAAAAAAAAAATTACAGGTAAAACAAAAATCCACCTTGCTGAAGTTCTTGCAGAGTATGAATGGGGCAGGCTAGTAAATTGGTATGTGAAAAGTACCTATGCAGGAAGTCTAGGCAATGACTGTGAAACAAAACTAGTAAAACCAAAAGACTTATAAAGTATATGTGAGTATAATAACTGTTCTTTCAGTATTTTTAGACAGATTTTTTTAAAATGTTATATATGCTTGGAATTTTCATTTAAAGAATTGGTAGCTTCTGACAGTGCTAAAATCTTGGTCCTTGATATATGGATAAGTATTTTTCTGACCAAGATATTTCATACATATAAAATTATAGTAATAAAAGTAACCTAATATTATCATAAGCCACTATAGTTACATAAGGTATGTAAACACTGCTTTAAAAATCATATGTTGCTACTATTTGAGCATGCTCATTTCATGTAAGACTAATAGGTCATGTGGTGAGGTGAACCACAGCAGAAGAGCCAGAAACTCGAGTGCTAGCCATAGTTACAGAACTGATTCATTCTTTGCCTATGGCAAGTACTAAAGCCAACACTTTCAACAATGACACCTGGTCTTTGATCCATTTTAAAGACATAATATTTTTAAAGCTGCTGACCTACATCTTCTAGTAATGTTAATAATTATGAACATAGGGATTGTCATTTTTTTGACAAAAAATGAGACAGCATTTTTGAGGCTTTTTCTCTTGCTGTTCAGGAAAACTGATATATAAAATGTCCATGCTGAACTGAAACAACTGAGATATAAGCAACCAAGTTGGTGTGCCAAATCTCAGACAAGGAAGAACTAATCTCCAGCAGATTTGGGGTGAGCAACTGGAGCTACATCATCTTAAACTACCTCTGCAGTAGTGAGCAGAGCTTATCCATCAAAAGCCCTAATCAAACTAAGTGCTATTAGATCTGCTAACTTTCGATGTGATTTGTGCTGATGGGCAATTTGGGTTCCCTTGGAAATACCATCCTTTGTAATTATGCACTGTCATACATAATAGGAAAGACTGGATGATATCACAATATGGTCTTCAGATCTGTAAGCTGCTCTGAAAAGTAGGTTATCTACTGCCCATCAGGCAGTTTTGTTTCAGGTTGTGCATAGGGCATATTTATTGTAGCCTTTTAGATAAAACAGACAAAAAAATCCACAAGTATCAGGAACAGTTATAAGCAGAGAAGACCAAAATGGATAAGCAAAAGATATCTCTATCATTGCAGCTGACTTTGCAGACTACTATGCTTAACACAGGATTTCCTGTAGTATTTTGACGAACCCAAGTGTTCACACACCCTGTGCTATAACGAGTAAATTTGAAATATATTTATTAGAATGAAAAATAATTACCTAGTCAAGACTGAAGTACTGTATTTAGGTACCTATTAGTCCAAAACTATTAATCAGAATCCCCTCAATAAAGGCAGGCAACCAAGACATACATCAGCCTTTAGAAGGTGACAGTCACAACCGATTCACTGAGCACATTCTACTTTGACATGTATTAGAAGAGAAACAAGGCCCACTGCAAATTCTAGCATTAATCAGCTGCAAGAAAAAACTCACCATAATTCTCAAATTCACCAACTAGAGGAGAAAGTGACAAGAGGCAAGATGAAAAGAAAACCGCGTTTCCAGGTTTTGTTTCACTAAACACTTCACCATTAAGAGTTCATTCCACTCTCAGCCTGTTACCAGCTACCTTCAACAGTTCCTGACTTCTGAGAAACCCATTCCTGGATGCCCATCCCTTCTCAGGCATTTTAGGGTGAGTCTAGGGTCTGATCCCAGGATGTTGTTTCGAAAATGAGAAGCATGTCAATTTGATCACTGTCATCAGTAGTACATACTGCACACTGTGCATCCTTGTACCCTGTCATGGGTGCATCACTTGAGCCTACTATTAATACTGTTACAGCTACACAGTTTAACAGAAATGTAGACTGTTCTGGATCTTTCCAGCTGACTAACTACTTTCTTAAAGAGAGATAGAGAGAGCTAATGTACAACTGTTATGTGGAAATTAAGTAATTTTAGTGAAAGATATGTAAACCAGCTAGATGAAAAGGTAGCACAACTCTAATTGGCTTGTTACAGAAAACAATCTCATCTTTCCTAGAGGGATATATAAACATTTCTACTTTTAATACATAAAGAGAACTAATCAAAAATGTAGTGCACTAGAACTGACAAATACTGTAGTTTATGAACAAAGCCAGTATGCTAAGCTTTCAGGGAAAACAAAAAATAAAACCTGATTATAAAATATTTTAAAAAACAGAGTGAAAACCCAAAGAATGAAACAGCCAGCAGAAAACAGAGCCACCAATGTACTTGCATGAACAGAAAAATACAATTGGAAAATAAAATAAGCAGGCTATCTGCCAGCAACCTTGATCTTAATCCCACTAAAATTAATCACAAATTCCTATCAACTTCAGTGTAACAGGATTGGACATCTGAATTAGAAACAGCTATGGGCTTTGCAAAATAAGTACAAAATACAGCTTCTAAAGTTTGTTCTAGCAACATTAACACAAGCAGTTAAACACAGCATTAGCACATTTATTTTACACAACTGCCAGGTGTTTATAATATTAACCTGAAAAGTTACTTTTCATAAACTTAACACCAATTGCTCAGACACCAGAATTCTGGTACTCATGTCTCCATCACCCCTAGCAAAGCACAGCTGTCTTGAAAGAAGTAACACCTAATGTCAAATTTTCTAAAACAGATAAGCAAAACCATACAAC
This sequence comes from Psittacus erithacus, assembly GCA_009867235.2. NCBI lineage: Eukaryota > Metazoa > Chordata > Aves > Psittaciformes > Psittacidae > Psittacus > Psittacus erithacus. Next base: position 11,795 of record WYDI02010178.1, on the reverse strand, counting down.
AGTGATATTAGTGCACACTGTGGAGTGTCTACACATGTAGAATCTCAGTGTATGATTATGAAGCAAAATAGCACAACATTGTAAATGTCTGCCTGTTTGCACTTGCAAGCCCATGTGTACCATGATGGGCAACGTAAACATAAATCCAGACTTACAGAATATACAAAGAAGCCTCCCTGTTCATAAAATCTCACACATAATTAAACCTGTATAAGATACAGTGCAGACATGCAGGGTGACAGCAATACTCTCTATTGTCATGATCATACTGTGACTTCCTATTTTAATGCTGTACATTGGAGAAGTTAACAACCTTCATATCCAGTGCTGAATTAAAACAAACATTAAAGAGATATACTGTATCTACTAATATTCACCTTTCTGAAAATATTCTATCCTCAGCACTAGAATGAGATCACAAATACTATACCTTAACAATGTAAAGTACTCCTTCAGCATTTTGAGCCAGCCATCTAGCATCTTGAATCTGTTTCACCTCTGAAACTGTGACATACCTATCCATATATCAGTTTAAGTAGAGAATGTTTAATACATTCTATTTCTTTGAAAATTATTTGCAAAGATATGAATTTATTAGCTTACAAAATATGAAAAAAAAATACATAAAATTTTGAAATCGGGCAGAAACAGATTATTCTTCTGCCGTATTTTCTGTTTGGAAACACCTGAAATACCTGTGTTCATTCCTCTCCATTCTTTCAAGAGGACCTGCTGCACAGACATGGTTAGCTATCATGCCGTAGCCAATTATGAAAGTCAATGAATCTATAGTTTATGCATCTTCTTTGTAATATTAGTCTAATGAGTTAATCTGGTGTTAGCATGGTTAAAATGTGGCAACAATTTTAAGAAGCAAGTACGAAACCCTGTTTCAGCTCAAGCTGCTAAAGTAAACCTGTCTTTTAGTCAAGACTTTTTTTCAGTAGGTCACTATTCTTGTAGATACAGATTTCCCACTGAAGACATGAGCAGAAAATGCCACAAAAAGAGAAATGGCTACAATGTGCAAATTTTCTCTACACAATTTATCTTTCAAAATATAGAAACGCCTGCACACTTTTCTTCCCAAATAAGAATTCATCCTTTTAAAAGTTAATACGCAAGCATAATAATTTCTCCCTCTCTCCTCTTTTAGTAAATGTCCCACCCACACAAGCAGCAACAGTTTTCCTTTCATTATCCTTGAGGCATTTTTTTCCCCTCGTGTCAAAATTGCACATTTTTTCTAGCCAATATCCAACAGTTTTCAACCTGGACATACTGTCCTAATCTTTTTTAGGGTACATCCCACTCAGTTCTCTGTATGTAGAGACATTCCTTATTTTTTCAAGAAGCATTTTAATACTGTACGTAACTACAGGTTTATATAAAACACTAGCATTCAAGTACATAAAGCCAGCAGAATCCTTTCTTCTCAGCCTCTTCACTTGGCTGAAATTATTTTCTTTGGCTTGGATTGTTACATTTTTCTCACTGCGCTTTATCTGCTTCCTTCTTTTCACAGTTAGAAGTTGGCTGGTAGAACAGATTCTTCTTTCAGTTTCTCAGGAAAGACAGCATGCCTCAACTGCATGTAGTACAACATTTGCTGACGGACCCTTTGAAAAAAATACACTTCAGCTGTTTTATTAAATGAGTCATCCAAATGCTAGGGGATACTACATAGTAACACAAACTGTGAATGCTCATCTGGGAAAGAAGCAAATATTACCTACAATGCAATTCTATGTCCTGAAATAAAGATGGCATAGAAGCAAAATGTACGGCTGCTGCCGCATATGCTTAGCTCTATCATAAGTGAAGTCTGAAAAGAAAATGGTCTTTTCTTCTTGTTGCAATGTTAATGATTTAAAAATGTGTGCACACACTCACAAATACACATACACATTTGTAATACTACCTGCCTCCAAGGAACTTCCCTATTATAATTTCAGAAAAATAAATATCAGTGTCTACAAAGCTATCTTACTAACTGAAGAATATTGAAATATTAGTTTTGGTTTTAAAAGGGATTTACATGATTTTCTCAATTCTTTCTAATAAAGTTGTCTGAAAAAAAAATATAATTTAGGATGGCAATACTCAAACAAAAACTTGTATTGAATTCAGTACGTACTTGATAAAATTCTTATCAACTTCAAATTTAAAAGGAAAAAAAATATACCACTACAAATATATCTTCCTGTACTACAAGCTTGGTTTCCATACAGAAGAAAAACAACAGCACACCTGAAATCTCACAGATTCATTCTGTATAAATACAAACAACAATTTTGTCAGTGCTGGCATAAAAAGTAGCCTTGTTTCAAGTATGCTACTACATGCAAGCAAAGTATTTGCTCAAACCCTAATACTAAAAAGTATTTCAATTATTCTACTAATATGTATTTTTCTTTAGTTAACAACAAACAATGATGCTAAAGTAAACCCTGAAACTTTTTTTCCCCTCTGGAAAGAAAATACAAAATAGCTAAAAAGAATAAAACTACACTGAATGATATGGAGACTGATTTAAAAATATTTAGGCATTTAATTGTAGCTGCCTAATGAGATTTATTTCTATAATTTGCTACTTCCCATTGATTTCTACTTGCTTAGGAATCCAAATATGCATAAGCATCCCACGCCTGTTTTATAAAGAATGTAAAGCATGAGAAACAGAATCATGAAAAGGGTTTGTGTATTTCCTGAATTACCTATGAAGAAGTGTAATATTTGCAACTGAATACACTTAGAACAGCTCTAATAAAATGGAATTCCTTCATTCTTCCAACTGCCAAATGATGCATAGTACATAAGAGCAAAACCTGTTCAAATTAACATGAATTTTGCCTCTGATTTAATTAGATATGTTTTAAATATCTGGCCATGCTTTTAGCTACATATAAGCATATCCATATCTAGAAGGCCTGTGTCTACTGTGTATCTAACAGGAACTTCAGAGAGATCTTTTCTGCTTACTGAGCAATCAAAAAGACAAGAGCACGATACCTCACTCGATAAACACCTTTGTTGCACAAGTTCAAATCAAAGCAACACTGATACTGGCTTTTAACTTAACAGTAAAGGATTTTACCTTTCTTTTGTAAAGCATATTAGTGTAGTCAGTATATCACTATGAGTCAATATTTCCAACCTCTGACATTTGAGTCAATATAATAGCATTTTACATTTTTTATTGTCTCAGAACACTATTGTTCTTCCTTTCACAATTACAATTTCAGTTTTATATGTATCATTTTGGGACTGCTTTTGACAGAAAACCTTTACCTTGGCTTATATGAACTGAAAGTTTACATTCAGCAGTACTACCATTACTACACAGCCAACTACAGTTTCCACAGTGGAAATGTCTCCTCACTCTTACTAAAACATAATTCTTTTTGCTGCTATTGCTTAGTTTTTAGTCTGTTGATGGGATTTTCTGAATATAATTTCAGATGCCAAATAATGGTATCTTAAGCTGTAAAGTATCAAGTCACAAACAAATTTACATCAGGTGCACATATTAGATGCCTTTGCATCCAACAGATAATAGAAGTTTTAAGCATATCCAATGGGCAATATTAATTTATAATTTTTGGTTTGCCTTTTTTTTTTTTTAAGTTAATTATCTTTGTAGAAGTAAACGAGATTCATTGTTCTACTACCACACAATTTGTTTAATGATAGACTTATTACTTATTTAAATAGAATTATCTTTCTTATTCTAAAATAAAATGCTGACACCATCCAAAAGATTACAGTAGTGAGTAAAGGGGAAAATTCATAATCATAGTTAGGATGTATTACATGTAATTAGGTATATGATTTGCAGCCCATAGTGAATATTGCCTTGTGACAGCACAAGATCACTGTACAGCAAATGACAGTGGCAGATATAAGTGGATCTTAAGTGCTGCAGGAATGGGAGCTTCTCCCATAAAACTTCCGTGAGTCTTAAGCAGAGGCCCACAAAAGCTACAATAAAACCTGGTTTCACACAATTTTTGAGTACCTTTTCACCTCCTATCCAGTTTTTAGAATGCTACTCTGTTCAACTAAGAGGGACAGTCATCTCAGAATTCAGAACTGCATCAATACTGAGCCAACTACAGGACTTTCCTTTAGAGTGGGAGAAAGCAAGATGAAAAAGCAAGCCTCCAGGTTGAACCAGATACCGTAGTGTACTGGTGCTTTATTGTTGTTACTGTGATGGTCTAATTTTAAAAATGCTGCACATTAATTCTTCATAGCAAGAAGTTACAAGTCCAACAACAGAGGCTTTTTCTCCTATACTCACCTAAAAAGTGTTGCCAAACAAGAACACTTTTGAAAACCACAGCCATGCTCATTTCAGCAAAAAAGTTACCTCTCCACAACCATATTTCAACCTTTTCCTCTTTCGGAATATTTTCTGAGTACAGTGAGTATCCTGACATTACTTTACCTAGCTCCTCCAGCGGTACTACAGCAAGCATAATGCAGAAAAGCTATATACCCTTTCTAGTGAAACCAGTCTACTCTCCTGGACAAAGCAGCCGAACTTTTTCTTGCGGTTGTAAAATTACCAGCCAATCAAGATTCTGCTGCAGCTGCCAGGTACGCATTAATTTCTACCTTAGGTGCTCCAAAGCTAACCGCTCGCTAGCCCATCAGCGGGGCTGCTGAAGTGTTACTTCCTGGAAAGCCATTGATCTGGCGGACGGTACCCGAGCGTAAAGGCCGGAGGAAAGGAAAGAGGGAGGGAAACCTGGAGAGCTTTCTGGCGGGGGCAGGACGCTCCCGGCCCAATTCCAGATACCCCTCCACCTCCACCCCACACACGCGAGGGAGCCCCTCGGCCCGCTGGGCTGCTCTCGCCTACTCCCCCACCCCACTGCGTTACCGTTATTCTGTGTTTTCAAACCTGACACGAGGGAGGACGGTTAAACCCCGCGAAGCACAGCGTGTCCCACCCCCCCGCACGTTGCGGCGGTCCACTGCTCTCCCTGACAGGACCTGCCCCGCAGCGAGGCCTCCGCCCTGCTCCGCGCCACGGGGCGCCCCTCTCCGCCAACGATGGGGGCTACCGCCGTGTCGGGACCGGTAAATCTACCTTAAGATGCCCTGCGGCGGGAGAGGAACCGCAGCTTCTTAAGGGCGAGACGTCTCCCGTACCCGGGGATGAAAAGGGGCGTTCCCGGGGCGTGCCCCTGGGGATCCGAGGGGCTCGGTGGCGCTGAACAGCACGATATGGTACGACTCGGAGCGCTACCGTACGGCGCGACAACCCCACGGCGCTCCGACGACCCCTGCTCCCGTTGCCATAGAGACAGATCCCGCCCTTTGTACGTGTGGATTGGCCGGGCCAGGCCCCCGTCCGGACGCCGCGGAGAGCTCTGATTGGGTAGAGCCGGACGCCGAGGGGAGATTGCGCGACAAGCCACACCGCCGCCTGCGCCGCTTGCGTCGAGAAGGTACGTGGCGGTCGCCGGGGGGGCGGGCCCCGGCCGCGCGCCTGTGGCGTCACGAGGGGGGTGGTGGGGACGCGGGTGCGCACCTGGTCCGCGCCGAGGGGGGCGCGCTCCGGCTTCGGGTGCAGCCCGGCGAGCCGCAGGGCGCGCTGTTTAGTGTGCCCGAGCCTTGTCTGCCTGTTGCGCTAGGCCGCTCTATAACGCGCGCTCCGGTTACCGGCCGTTGGTCCTGAGGGGAGCCGCGGCCTGTGGTTGCCGCGGAGGGCCCAGGCTGGTCGCAGTGCTGTCTACAGACAGCCCGGGCCTCACGCACACAGACATCTCCTCCTTCTTTCAGGTATCCTTTTCCAGGACTGGTCCTTCTTTTCCATTTGAGCCTTACTGAGTTCAGGCTTGGTTTCCCCTTCCTCTTAGAAGAGAGGAAAATAAGGGGGGGAGGGGCGGCGGAGGAGAGAAGTATCTTGACCTTTATGCAGATTAAACAATTTAGGAAACTGTTTTCAACCTGTGCACTTGTTTATGCTTGGGTGTCAGCTTGGGATTTGATTTGTGGATTTCCAGTGCCACCCTGTTTCAAAGTACAGTACCGGTGTTTTTGGACTAAGATCTGTGTGTTCTGGACTTCTGTTCAGCGTTGAAAGTGCTTAGTGATTATTTAGAAGTTTATTGGGTAGCTAAATGCTAGCTGTAATAGCAAATACACTACAGTTCCTATAAAAATAACTATTTCTGGAATAAACAGATTTCAGTTGTAAAACCTGTTAACATGTTTCAATACTGTAAGCCTGTTGTACTCATATTTAAACAAAAATATATTGACACATAAATTCATGAAAAACTTTTATCATGTGCATTGTATTTTTGTTACTCTGATTTACAAGATAAGTAGTTACTAACCTTAAGGAACTGTTGCAATCTTTTATACAAATGAGAGGAAAAATATATTGAGGAATTTTCCCAGTCTAAGCAAGGTACTGAAAAATTTTGTGAAGTTTTGAAGGCTTAATTATAATGAAAATTGGAGTCCAAAGTGGTAGTTGAAATTGTAGCTTCTGGGTTATGTATGTGAAAGAAAAATGGGAATGTAAACTGCCTAATTACATTTGTGGTAGTAGGAAGCTATTAAAGTAATAGGGCTGATGCTGCTTGGAGCTTTTCCTCTCTTGAGATACTTTTCAATGCTGTAAAATTGTTTTCATACAACAGTCTTTCACTTGAGAAACAAGAGTTTTGTGGTCATTATTCTTTACTAGTTTGTAGACTATCATTTTGGGGAGCTGGAAGCACCAATTTATTGACATGCATGTCAGTAATCACAACTTATGGAAAAACTTACGGCAACAGTTGAAACCAACATAGAATGATACTTAAAATTCAGTTTAAAACATGCCACAAATATGTTCAAAAAGAATCTGTAAGCTTGCAGCTCTGCATTTTATCAGGGTAAGCCACACTGTTACACAAGGAGAGCCAGCTGGGACCAGACCTTTTGACACGTCAGAAGCTGCACCAATCATGACTCACTGTAGGCAGGGAGATGGAGCTCTGCCCTGTGTGGCAGTGACCCAGCGTCCTCACCTACACATTGTCAGGAGGTTGGTTACATGACAAGGCAGGAAAGAAAACCTCTAGTGCTCTGGGTGGTGTTTGGCCATAACTGACTTAGTTGGCCTTCTAGGGTCATGACCATTCTCACCTTTTGCAGCTTACTTCAAGGTGATAGCCTGCCTCATGCTGCTCCACCATACTGTGTTCTGTGTTCTGTATTTGACCAGGCACTTGCAAGACTGCAGGATAGATGAATTTGCTGCTGGATATTTGAAAGATGGGCAGTTTGGGTTTTTTTAACCCTGCCTCTACCAGCAACAGTGAAGAAGGGGAGCACAGGAGAGAGATGGATTTTAAATAAGCATTGGCCTCAAGAAAAAAAGGGCTATGTGGAGTGGTGCCCTTGATACTGATGGTAGTATGGGATATCCAATGTTGTTTTCCCCCATCTGGCACAATGTCAAGCTCTTTAACAGCTGATCTAGAATATACAGTGGTAAAAACGTTACTCCAGTTTCAACATGCAGGAAGTTGCAAGGTTTGCAAACTGCTAAGGGTTTCAGTATTGCAACAGAAGCAGTTACCTTAATCTGAAATTAAGAAATCAGAATCTGTTTCTTAATGCTGGACTGTTCTTAATGCTGGACATAGTATGGCAGAGCAGAAGAAAGGCCTGTCTTTGGCTACTGTTTTATCATACTGTTCCCGTATGGTAGTAAAAATGGGTGGGATTTCAAGAGGACTCCTATATATCAGAGTGCCCTTGATACTTTGTGGAAGGTTACTGGTATTAAAATTCCCATCAGTAGAACAAACAGGTAGGTAGTCAAATGTCTCTGAAGAAGTAGTCCTAAAATCTGGCTCCTGAATCTATTCTGTCTCTCTGCTCTAGGAATGCAGTGACAGATGCTACTTTTGACATTGTCAGCAGCAAACATTTTCTTAGAGTAAAAGTGGGTAGAAAGGCCAACTTACTAGTTTCTGTTTTAACCACAGAGTAAGCTGATAACTTCAAGGCTGGTGCTGAAGTATTCTCACTGTCCCAGTTCTGTCCATCAGAAGTGGCAATACTGACAGAAGCCATATTGTAACTTGTGTCATTTGACTTAGGAAAAAATCACCTAGAAATGACAACAGAGTTTATCTGCAATGTTTCTATGGTCATGGCAATGCTACTGTTGAAAAACTCATGCTTAACTAATACAATGTGTGGTTTCCTAAAATGTGTACAAGTACCTGCTGGCCACAGAGCTGAGGCTGCTATAGTAATTTTCTGTGTTTCCCAACAGCAGTGAGTTAACAGACATAACCACAGACCTGAAATGAAAATACAATAGTGATTGTAAAGTTGAGTGTCGTTAGGTTAAGTGCCTAATTTAGCTGGTATGACAGTGCTGTTGACTTCATATGAAAGTGGCAGGCAAGAATGCCATTAATGCACTGGTGAGACTGCTGTGGCTTATGACTCCTTGAGGAGGAGGTTTCAGAGGAGTTATGTGAGTTTTTACTTAGCTTAGTGTATGGCCCATAAGTTTTCTTTCTCTGGCAGACCTCTGCCTTGAATCTTTCCTCAGTTTGAACAAGTACAACTCATGTCCTTACAGATTAATACTACATTTTTTGGTTTTTCTTCTCTTTTTTTTTAATTTTTTTTTTTATTTTTTTTTATTTTTTTTTTAAATATCTAAGCAGTCAGAAACCCTTTCTCCAAATGTAATTATTGGTTCCATGATCTTATCAGCTATGGCCATATCCTGGCTTTCAGAAGACTATTCTGTACCGGTATTACGTATTTTGTGGGTGTTGTCTTCTGTTGTAACAGGGTTAGGTTTTCTCTCAACAAAATTACAGTGAAATTACTTCCTTACACTTAAGCCCTGGTACAAGTATCCTGACTAAAAAGGGAGTAGAGGAATTATGCTGTAATTTCAGCAGTTTTTTAAATTGTGTAGTCTGTCTTTTATGTAGGGAAAAGCTTTTGCCTCCAAGTTTACCATATCTTATTGTTAACTCATACATAGGCAGTCTGATTTATTCCTTGCAAGATGAATTTACTGAGGCAAGATACATATTTCATCTAGAATTGCGGTAACGTATATTATTTCTGGCTAGTACAAGCCTTTCTAGGAAATTAGAACAAAAATTTTAGAACAAAAGACTTTATGTAGAACTGATCTAAATGTTGCAGGTCAGAGCTGAAAATTGCAGTCACTTCAAGGCTGAGAGGACAGAATATTTCTAACCCATTGTTTCATAAGCCAAAAGTATGAATTCACTAATAAGTTGCTATGAATCAAACCATGGCATGCTCTTACAGCATGGCAGCTATTCTATGCTAAACTTGAGACACCTCACCCTGTAGTAGAAAAAACAAGCAGCAAGATTTTGTAGTTTTAGAAACAAATAACCAACAGCTGAAAGATGATAGCTTTTTCTTCTTCTTCCTGCAGGTCCCATGCTGTTGTAAGGCCTGCTGCTTGTAGTGGAGAAGATTTTGATCTTTTCTCTGATTATTTCAAGGTTGTTTCCACCCTCTCTGAGTCACAAGCTGATAAGTACCGTAGCCTAGTTAGTTATGCTACTTAGTTTTTGCTCTCCAAATACTATGATTCTATTTAATTTCAGACTGGGGCCTGCTTTAGCTGAAGGGCAGAGAACCTCTGGGTAGGATGGATCCCCAGCTTTCTACATCTGTGCCAGTGCCCCTCCGGTGATCTGGGGCACATCTGGCAGCATGACCACAACCATGGGGTGGGATATGTGCCTGTTTGTGACTGGGAGTGTCTGCAGTTTGGTCTCTTGGTGGATCCACTTCTCCTCAGGTCATGTGATTAATTGGAACGAAAAAAAATACAGATGATTGTTCTGGTTAGCTATCAGAGACTTCTTATTCCTGCTTTGGTGTTAGTAATCTATTCAGTGATACATCTCAAGAACCTATTTATTGCAACTCTTAAGGAGAATTCTGTTACACCAGGTAATTTGGAGAGGTAGGGGAAAAAAAAAATCTATTGTCTTCTAGTGTTGACCAAAACCCAAATTATGTAATAAAGGTGAGTTATCAGTGTAACTGCAACTATTTGTATTGCAGTAGTAGAAACTCCAGGTCCCTTTTCTGTTAGGTGCTGAACAGCTCAAACACAGAACACCAGAGCTCTTTGTCTGTGAAAGTTTGTAAGTCTAAAGCTGTCCTATGTTCTCTCTCATCTTGTGCCTATCCTTTCTTGGACATGTACCTAGCTGGCTTTCTGCTGCAGATTTCAGACTGATGTATTAATTCTCAGGCTGATTTTCTAATTTTCAAATGATAAGAAATGTTTTTTCTCTTTCTGTGCATTGTAAGTGAAAGGAAAAATAAAATAAACTGTGAACTTAGAGAAGGCTGGAAATAAATGTTTCCATAATATATAATTTTATTCACTGAATTTTAATAAGGTGGCCACCCTAAAACAAAAATAATAAAACTTAGTCTGATGAAAGAGGGTTCTGTTTCAGCTGGAAATGTTTTATAACGGTGAACATGCTTAATTAGCTTCAGCTTTTAAATCCAGCAACTCTTAAACAGAAATTTACCAGCCAAATACTTTATTTGGAAACAAATATTTATGCCTTGGTGTAACAAAATATTAAATCATATGTTTAGGTCTGTGCCTACTTCCTTTTAAGTATTCATTTACATTTCCGTAAGATTTTGTAGTATATATTTTTATAAATGAGCAAGCCATAGACTTTGGACTCTAGGTTAGAGATCAGAGACGAGAAGTTTCCTTGAAAATTGCAGTTCTACATTGATTAAAAAAAGTGGACAGTTTTTGTTCTGTAGAGGATGTTTACATGCATTTATCAAAGCCTGGTAAAGGTGGAGGGTGCCTTAGAATCAAAGAAAGAGATATATTAGAACTGAGGCAAGACTCATAATATATTCAGAAGGAAAGAACAGAGTAAATTAAAGAAGAAAGCCAAAATAAAACAGGTTTCAGTGTTTTGAAGGTGTAAAAAAATATGAATACTGGTACAGGTCATGAGGATAATTTCAGACTTGAAGCAACATGGAAAAGTTGTGAAGAGAGAAGACAGAAGAGCAATGCTATCTTGCTTAAGAAGGAGGTAAGATACTTAAGTTGTTACAAGCTATTTTGGTGCTCTCAACTGAAGAGAGGGTGTCAGAAAAACAAGAAGTAAAAGGTAGGGTACTGTGGTTGCAGCAAAAAGCATATCACTTGTAGCACTTTTTTAGCTTCTCGCTTCCACTAATGGAAATATTTGAAGAAAAAAAGCTTGTGGTAAGGGCTGTACAGTGCATGTATATCACACAAATCTCATGCGGAACAAGTACCATAAATGTCTTGTTAAAGGAAGATGTATCACTTTATTCCTGATGCAATTTTTAATTGATTTCTCAGGTAAATCAATGTTTTATGGTATTTTTTTTCAGTCATCTGCAGTTTATATAATGCCACTGTCACCAAAAAGCAGATGAGTAGCATCTGAACATTAGGCAAAGGCTAAGTAACTACCAGATATTTAAAAGACTGTGCTAACAGTTCTAAAACAACCCTTTCTTTTAAAATTATATTTACTTCTGTCATAATTATATGTGTGATTATCAATCAATTACTGCAGTGGAAAAAAGGAGGAGTCAACATGGGGGGTTAGGTTTTTTGGCTTGTTTATTATTATTTTTGTATGAACCTTGGGCTAATGGGGTAAGTCAGTGTTGTGGTTTAAGCTTAGTCGTAAATTAGACAAAGCATGTAGCCTGCTTGTTTTCCCCCCACAACCTGTCCTTCT
>WYDI02010177.1:0-13400 GCA_009867235.2 Psittacus erithacus | reverse complement strand
AACACCTCCCGTATGAAGACAGGCTGAGAAAGTTGGGGCTGTTCATCCTGGAGAAGAGAAGGCTGCGTGGAGACCTCGTAGCAGCCTTTCAGTGTCTGAAGGGGGCCTACAGGGATGCCAGAGAAGGACTCTTCCTTAGGGACTATAGTGACAGGACAAGGGGTAATGGGTTCAAACTTAAGCAGGGAAAGTTTAGACTGGATATAAGGAGGAAATTCTTTACTGTGAGGATGGCGAGGCACTGGAATGGGTTTCCCAGGGAGGCTGTGAATGCTCCATCCCTGGTGGTGTTCAAGGCCAGGTTGAACAGAGCCTTGGATGACATGTTTTAGTGTGAAGTGTCCCTGCCCATGGCAGGGGGGTTGGAAGTAGATGATCTTAAGGTCCTTTCCAACCCTAACTGTTCTATGATTTTATGATGTATGTTCACACCCAGTTTGTTTCCATATTTCCTATGCTTATTCACCCTATTAATAGTGTCTTTTTGTAGAGGATTCATCCTCAGTCTCTCCTAGCTTTGGAATTACTTGAACTAAAGATACTGATTTCTATTTTGAAATAAAGGATCTTCACCTAGTAGTGAAAGTCACAATGAGAGGAATGGCATCACAAAGTAGCCATTTTCATATTTAGATATATTTAAGGTGTTTTTTTAGGGATCACTGATATGACTTAATAGTCTAGGAAATGCAGCGCTCCTTTCTGATGTGGTAAGATTTGAACAGAAAAACATGCTTAATATATTCTGCATGAGAATCCTAGGGAGAGAAATGCTCATAAACACAAGTGTTTGGATTCACTTTTAAGCGTTAAGTCAGTCAGTCAATATAGATTTCATTACCTTAATTTTTACTGTATTGCTTTTGGAGATTTTTGTTTATGCCGAAGGCACTGCCTCACTTTCCTGGGTATACTTAATTGAAAGATATTGATTCATTACTTTGGTTGCTCTCCTTTTTGAATTTTTTATTTTTTTTTTACAATGTCGTACACATAAGAACCTGCTGCAGAGGGAGCTGAAGTCCTCCACACTATTAAAAGTCAAATTTAAAATATCTGTTTCTCTCTATTTGGAGGTATAGCTAAGACCATCAAAAATTAAATCAGGCAATCCTTCCTAATTGTGTGCCTGAAAAACATGGAATATTGCTTATTTAATATTCAGACACTAATCAGTATTTTTAGCATTTCTTTTGATTACATTTCCTAGTGATTTGTTTTAAATTAGATTCTGCCTTCATAAAGAAAAACCAAGGAAACTAAGGGAGTAGAAAGAGAGAATTTGTATAAAGAATGTATATATGATTTATTGTAAAGTACCTGGTTTCCTTCTCCGCCTTAGCAATGAAGCCTGCTGAGAAAGTCTCAGAGTTTTTCTTAGAATTTAGATAAGGTGGAAAGAAGCAAAAAGCATGAAGAAAATAATATCAAATCTTTTCTGTCAAATCAGGTAATTATTTTCTTGTGTTTTTGTGCTTGTTCTTTGTACACATAAAGGATATTTGAGGGATGTAGATTATTTCTTCAGGCTTTGGCTTTTGGAGAGATAACTAGGTAATAAAGGAAAAAGCATGAGCACAAAATAAAAGGCACAAATTGAATAGCTATAAGGGGGCTTTGGAATTTGAACAGCGAGAACCATGCTTAAGAAGGATAAGGAAAAATATTAAGAATCTTTTCACTTTTTTGAGGAAAGAGAATTGAAAAATAAAGTTCTGATGGGCTTTCATCAGATCAGTAGTATTGGATGTACTCATTCCAGCCACTTTCCATTTTGGGAAACTCTCCATATCTTCACTAATGGCAGGCAAGCGGTGCACATTTTGTGCCAGCTCACCAGGACAGAAAAGAGCAGTATTGCTCAGCCTCCAGACCAGAGGCAATTTAAAGCCAAAGGAAGTTGTTGTGTTTAGAAGCCACAGGAATCCATTTGCTCAGCCAGGGCATATGCCGAGGCTGGCCAAGCTTCTTGGAGCACCAGTGTCCTTGGCATTGTCAGAAGAGCTTTAGCCCTTCGTGGGACGTGGTTCAAGAATATAAACCTGTCAAGTTTTAAATAAATTCCAGACAAATTCTAAGACAAAATGTCATGTTCGCAGTAGAAATATGCCAAAATGTATGACTCCTGACGTGTATAAAACTGTGGAGATGAAAAATGAAATAAAATAGGCTGAAGCTGAGCTTGTTTCTTCCTTCAGACATTTATTGCTGTGTATGGTGCATTAATTCATTGCAGCAGCTAATTCACAATATCCACTTCTTTAAGTAAAATGGCATATAATCTTATCTCTGTAACATAGTGAATAGGTGACTAGTATAAAATAGAAACATAACAAACACCAGAATGTCTGTTAAGCAAAGCATGTCCAACAGTTGGTGTCTAACACACGTGAAAGAAGACAGGTACAAATGATATGTCCAGAGCACTTTATTGTCATTTTTAAATATGTATGACTGTTACAGGAATATTCGGAAAAGCTACCAGTAGAATAACATTTTTCAGTATTCATACTTGACGAAATAGTTTCAGCTCTTTAGCTTAAGCAACCATGCTGTTGATGAGCAGCCTGTCCAATATCACCTCATACGCTTCCTCCTGATTTTTGATGTTGCTCATTTGCACTAGGCTATGACCAAAAAAAGTGAAAAAAAAAACCAAAGGGGAGAATGGAATCACAAACATGAAAGTACTAACTTACAAAGGATATCTGCTTTAGGTAAAATATGGTCTGTGATGATACATCTGCTGACAAATGTCCTAGGAAGGAAGGTATTAATCTTCAACTAGACAGATTTAATAAGAATAATCAAAGGATATGAGAATGAAGTCTGTAAAATATATAACTGATACTTGCATCTTAACGCATGAAGGAAAGGCAGACAATTGGACTTCAGGGGCATTATGAACGGCAAAGAGACTATAGCCTAATTGTTGACACTTTGTCCGTATGAATTATTTTTATAATGGATTTTTAAACTCTATTGTAAGAGTGTCAATAACTATCTGATCTGTACACAGTATACGGTGAAGAAGGACCTAGAAATAAATCCTCTGACAATTATTTTCAGCTATGCTTTGCCAGAAATGTGCCTAGCATTTTAAAGGCAAGTAGGTCCCTCTGTACAGACAGAGAGCACATCCTATTGTCAGACCTGCAGCTGGCTACATTATTGGGCTAGGCAAGTCCTGTTTCTCTGGCCAAACTAAAGTAAAGTATTTCAGTCAGTCTGAGAATCTTCTCTTTTATCTCAAAAAGAGTGTTATTACCGAGGCAGGAACTGGGGGAAAAAAAAAATTGAGTTAAGAAAATATTTTATTCTCACTTGAAATGAGTAAGACCTTGTGGTGAGAGGGACTGTTGTCTTGCAAAGGACTCTGTTTCGTTTGGTTTCTATGGGTTGAGGTTCGGAGTTACTGTTACACCTTTTTTGGTATTTTAAAATTTTTCAGACCTTTACAAGAGACCATGTTGATGCCTTAAAAAAAAAAAGAAATGTAGTAACACAATCTCAAAAGCTATATTTCAAAGAAAATGCTGGGGTTAATGAGAAATTTTAAAAGAAATAAAATCTTGGCATTTGGAATGCTGCTTTAATGTATTTCCTTGCAAGAAACATACCCTACCACAAACAAATCCATCTGTTCTCCCTAGAAATAACTCAAAATTGGATGACTTCAGAAAATGTGATCTATACAACAACCTAAAGAATGGCTCTAAAAATCACATTATCACTTAGGTACGATGATATGAACTAACTGTACATTAGGAATGCAGTCCAATTCTATTTTCACAGTATTGCTTTATGCAGTTTACAATTATTTTCTTCATCAGATTCAGTTGATGAGTTTTTTGGATTTCCTTTCTTTCTGTTCATTCCCCAGCTTGGGTTTTCCATGATGTCAAGGAACAGAATAAAATTCACTCAAAATAGTTCAGACCGGCTGATAATTGGTATATATACCAGGCTGGCAAATTGACTGCTTCTAGGATTTGATGTCATGTGTGATGCTGCATTCCATTGTATCACTTAAACATCCAGATAACCTAGGAGGATTCGTAACTTAGTAATACATGGTGCGGTACACATGCTTTCCATCTGTGTTTGTGTGTGGATAATCCCTACATGAATTATCCTTTCTGTTTTTACTTTCCTATACTCTAAATTTTAATAGGATATGATGAGAAAGGTAGATTTAGTCACAGTTATCCTCTATTGTTAATGCTCTGCATTAAAGGTCTTATCAGAAGTGAATGGCAGTTGTAATAGGCTTAATACAAAAATGCCATGTAAAATGTTGATTTTGATAAAAATAAAACAAACCTTTGGAGCTATGAAACAAAAATCTGGAGCAATAAAACAAACCTTTGGAGCTGAGGACATGGAAGACAAAATAATGCTAAATATCTGATAGATCTTTAACTGAGGAATGTAAGTTCTATAATAGAATAGGGAATGGTTTGTTTCCATAAAAAATTGTGTACCTATATTCATTAAATAGCTATTGTACAGAAGATAATATGTTGGGCAAAGTATTTTTAAATGTTCACAAGTACTTCAAATACATTAGAAACACGTTCTTGTCAAGGAGATTATTGCATCTTTCTACACCCCCACCCCCACCTCCCCCCCATTTTCGAATATATTTGTCACTGTAAAGGCTTAGAAGCATAAAGGAAACAAAGTAATGCATTTAAGCTGTATGCAGATAACCAGCATTGATAGGAAGACCTTTTTGTATAAACTTTGCCAAAAGTTCCACCTTAAATCTATACACAGCAGCTGGAAATAGGTCAATACCGAACATCTTGTTTGATTAAAGAATTCAAACCTGTTTCCAAGGTAACCAATCCCATACTCTATAATATAATCTCTGCCATGCTCACTCCTGTTTTGCAAAGCTGAGTGCTTTTTTCATTTCCTGAGATACAGTTTGTACTTTTACACACAAATGTACATACACACCACATGCTGCTTTCTTACCACAGTGATGAAGGAGACAACAAAGGTAAATAGGAGGTGGTTAATATTTAAACTGTTAATGTAGGTGTCTCAGTAGCATCTTCCTTAGAGGTATTGTAAGTGGTGCCAAGCAGCACTTGAACAAATAGCTCTTACAGGAAAGGCAGATTAATTTTGGATGAATTCTGGGGTACTTGGACGTCAGGTCACGGCAGTCTTCTTTGTTCTCTGCTCTCTACACAAGCTAGGAAGGATCCTGTATTTTATAGAGAGTAATGAGGATGTGTCAACAGAGGCGAATGATATTCAATTATACCATTTAATGCATAAAATGCCATCTTATCTGTTGCATTAGGTAGTTGCTCCACACTCCTGATAATAGCATGTAAAAGCAGAACACTTACTTTAGAGAGTTCTCTGCACATTCCACACACCTTTACACACATTAAAATATTTTCTGCAAAAAACATGAGAGATAATTTTTTTTTTTTTTTTAAATTATGTTTTCTATTGAGACCGTAAGCCTTTGGGAACGTTGGAACACAAAATGTGTGGGAGGAGAGCACAAAAGAGTACAGAGTGAAGGGAGACAATGAAAAAAAGCCTTGCAAAATACCTTTTTTATCTGGAAAAACGCATACACTGTGACTTTTGCCAGTATTTTACAGGAAGTATACCCAATTATAATTTGTTTTGGTCTATTTAAATATTGATAATGCAGGCAATTTAGGATTTCCTAAATGGGTCTCAGAGTAAAATGAAACTAAGGAATTGCTGCGACATGGAAACTGCTCATGCTCAGATGCAACAGGAGATGTATCAAATCTATGCATCACTTTTAACAGAGCACTTAATAATGATATAAAACATGATCTTCTGTATAATAATCCAATAGTAATGATCTAGATCTACTAATCTATTAATTATTTAATTCACTGGCATTAATAAAAGAATGTCTAACTGCCTCAAGTAATTCATGATTTACTTCCCTGAAGTTTGATGGCACATTTTCAGTTTAGCTTTTGAAAATCTAGTTTATTATCTGGAGTCCAGTTGTATCACTTTGTAGAAGATATTGCCTGTGACAGACAGCATCCCAAATAAAAGAAACAGGTGAGTAAGTTTCTGACAAAGCCTCCATATATGTCTGAATACAGTCTTGTTCAGATAGCTATGCCTTAAATTTAATTTGTAACACCAACAACCAACTTAAACTTCAGTTTGAGAGGGTGTTGTAATTGTTCTTCTGTTGACAGAATTAGAAGAAGAAAGCCACTGTAATGGGTAAATTTAAGGTTTGCAATTGCTTTAGGTAACTTCAGTAAAGGTAACTTTCTGTCTGCAGTGGAAGTTCTGTAGAGTCTTAGTACAGGGTGCACAGTTCAAAGAGAAGCAGAGAAATAGATTCATGTTTCTATTATGAAAGTTGCATACTGTCACAAACGTTTCTGGAAAATTTCTTAATCAGCAAAACGTACATTATAGGTCATTTCTGACTACATCAGGAAAGCAAAATACATCCTTTGTATATGGGTATATTATTTTTAAAGTACTTATTTTAAAATATTCTTTATTGATATATCTGTGTCCTATTTAGGTCATATTTAATTTCGCTCACAAGAGAAGACCTATTAATTGTATTATTTTAAAAACCACTTATTATCTTGATCATACAGAATTTATGGAACCAATGCCAACTTTATGCAGTTCAGCAGTGCAAAGTGCAAGGTCCTACACCTGGGTCAGGGCAACCCCAGACACAGCTACAGGTTGGGCAGAGAAGAGATTCAGAGTAGCCCTGAAGAGAGGGATTTGGTTCATGAGAAACTGAACATGAGCAGGCTTCAGTGTGCGCTCGCAGCCCAGAAAGCCAGCCGTATCCTGGGCTGCATCAAAAGGAGGGTGACCAGCAGGTCGAAGGAGGTGATCCTGCCCCTCTACTCTGCTCCTCGTGAGACCTCACTTGGAGTATTGTGTGCAGTTCTGGTGTCCTCAACATAAAAACAACATGGAACTGTTGGAACAAGTCCAGAGGAGGGCCACGAGGATGATCAGGGGACTGGAGCATCTCCCATATGAAGACAGGCTGAGAAAGTTGGGGCTGTTCATCCTGGAAAAGAGAAGGCTACGTGGAAACCTCATAGCAGCCTTTCAGTGTCTGAAGGGGACCTACAGAGATGCCTACAGAGAGGGACTCTTCCTTAGGGACTGTAGTGACAGGACAAGGGGTAATGGGTTCAAACTTAAACAGGGAAAGTTTAGACTGGATATAAGGAGGAAATTCTTTATTGTGAGGATGGTGAGGCACTGGAATGGGTTGCCCAGGGAAGCTGTGAATGCTCCTTCCCTGTGATGTTCAAGGCTACTGCACAGAGTCTTGGATGACATGTTTTAGTGTGAAGTGTCCCTGCCCATGGCAGGGGGGTTGGAAGTAGATGATCTTAAGGTCCTTTCCAACCCTAACATTCTATCTTTCTATGATTCTGTGTTCAGGAAGTTCCTTCTTTTGAGGAGTTTTAGAGCTTTTCAGTGAATATTTGTCTTGGTAATTGCTCAGATTACTTCCAGATTGTTTTTACCTTTGATACCTTGTTATATTTCTTGTCCATAGTTAATTTCTCTGTCTCTTCATATCTAGCATTTTCAAACTCTTAAAAGTCTCTTTATATAATTATTGCGTGCTAATCAATATTCATTTGTCTTTGACCTTCAGACCTGTGTAAATATAGACGATTAAGCAATACGCTCTGTTAGTTGTAATACAATCAATCTATCCTAATTTAAATGGTTAGTCTAAGACAGTCACCAATGCTCTATTTATAATCAGAGAAGAGAAATAAGAACCCAGGAGGGGAATTTCATCTACCAAACTTTCAGAAGTCATAATACAGCGAATCAACTGCTGTCTGACAGGTCTTGTGCCTTTGCTTTGGTTATGGCAGGAGCTGTTAGAGTGGATGCCTAGGTTTTCAGAGGCTGAAGTTACTAATGGCAAATCCTAGCCTTGCTGTGTTTTGTTTTGGACTTTGGAACAGGATTGCTCACAGTTCTGTGGAGAAGTCATGTAAAAATACTGTGGATGTTCACGATCAAAATGTCGAGACATGGTATTTAACTGGCTAGCTAAACAAGTATTCATTTAGTAGCTATTCATGGATATTTTGGGTGGATTTGGGGCTCAGAGATGTTTCACCCACTTTAACATATCATTCTATTCTTGGAACGTGGACCCTCAATTTATATCAAATATCTTGGTTTTATCTTTTGTTACAATTTCATTATAGATGGGCTTTGACAGTTTGGGAGATTCAGAGATGCATCATGTTTTCAAATGTGGTGCTGTAATGCATATAAAGGAATTTTCTCTGAAATAGAGTGTACACAGCACATCTGCAAAGCACAAAGGGAAATGCTGATGTATGCCTGGGTGGCGAATAAGAATTGCAGCAAGCTGATATGCCATAGAAATGGATATTCAAAACCATAGTAAGCCAAGCATGCCAACTACATCACTAAGCACAATGCAGCATGAAATCAAAATGCTCCCTACCAACGGGTCTCTGGGAATTCCAGAATAGTGTCTGGTTCATAGCCCTATTCTAGATATCCCCCATGTGTCACTGTCAGTGCTTGCAGTTCCTCATGGGCTATCCAACTTGTCTCCAGCTGAGGTTAATAATTTATTTTTCTTTGTATATGTTTTTTTAAGTATTAGAATACTATAATTATGTTACTTCTTCTAACATCCTTTCTAAATTAAAATTATAATCCTTTAATATTTGTTCACAAGTTTCTAAACGTGTGATGTCTTGTTTCTGTCCTCAGTAAGCCTCCTACATTATCTTAAAATGTAGCGTGCAAAACAGAGCAGAAGTCCTGCAAATGCTGAGTAGAATGAAAAATCCTTGTTCTTTATAACACCTCTTAACTCTGCCAAGAGTCAGATTTGTCTTGTCACTGTGTTACGCGTACT
The DNA here is from genome assembly GCA_009867235.2 of Psittacus erithacus. Classification (NCBI taxonomy): domain Eukaryota; kingdom Metazoa; phylum Chordata; class Aves; order Psittaciformes; family Psittacidae; genus Psittacus; species Psittacus erithacus. The sequence continues at coordinate 4,465 of WYDI02010177.1, read as the reverse complement.
CAGTTTTCGGTTGCTGCAGACCCAGACTCTTTTTCTTTAGAAACTCCATTTAGTCGGTTATTTCAAAGCTCATATTTACGCATTTGCGCTTTTCTTCCAGAAGGTAGCACTTTGCACTTGTCTGTATTAAATTTAATCTCATTGATTCCAGATTGCTCCATCAGTCCATCAAGACCATTTAGAATTCTGATCCCGTCGTCTGAAGCACTTGTACATACTTCCCTCCAGCTTGGTGTCTTCAGATTTGATTGGTGTCTTCAGATTTGATCAGTCTCTTCCTTATTCTGTCATCCAAGTCATTAATACAGCAGCAGATAGAAACGCATTGGCAGCTCATGTTCTGGGTGCCTTTCTAGCTTGACAGTGAATCATTCATAACTAATCTGAGGGCAGATTTTAATTTTTTTCAGTTTCTCTTCTGCATATTTCCTTTGCTGCTGTATAGAAAATTCCTTTTACATGTTAACCTTACTAAAATCAAGAGGAATCTCATTGATTTTCTTCTCTGTACCTGCCAGGTTAGTTAGCCTGTCAATGAAGGCAACCTAATTGGTCTGACATTCTGTTACTGACTTTACAATGTCAGTAACCTGTCTACGGTGGCTATGTCTTACGAGTTTGTTGTACCTAAAGAGCCAGGAAACTATTCTGGTGTTAAATGTTTCCAGGCATTAAGTGAGCTCATCAGTTTACAATTACTTGGATTCTGCTTTTTTAATGTATTTTAAGCTTTCCAGTGTAATTTAATTTTAATTTCTTGGGACCTACTCCACAAGTTCTCAAAGATAATCAGTAATAGTTTAGATTACTTCATTTCCTTAATACCATAGGAAGCATCAGGCTCTGCTGGCTTAAATGTGTTTAAATTGCCTGAACATTCAAGAATCATAGAATCAGCTATGTTGGAAGAGACCTTTAAGATCATCAAATCCAACCATAACCCCAGGACTGCCAACACCACCAGTAAACCATATTCTTCACATAAAAATATGAATGGGTTAAATGCATGTAGTGAAACTGAATTTTGACTGAGACTAGACAAAATGGTCACACTTCATACAGAAGCACTTAGCACAGGGGTAAACGTTGGAGATGACTGACTTCAAAGGCTCTTGCCAAGTGATATCATAAAATACTGTGTGTATTGAGAGTGGGAAAGACAACGATGTCTTGGCTACTGTGTGTTGCTCACAGTTCTAAGCAGTTATCTGTAGTTCTGCATAACTTTCCATCCATTTTTTATCTAACAAAGATAGTTCAGCCAAATGGCTAGAGGAGTTTTACATACTTGTTATGACAGACTTTAAGTTATGTCATATCTTAATCTCACTTAACAGTTCTACCTCCCCCAGTTTTTCTGTGTAGGAATGCCATAACATAAACAAAAACAATTTTGAAAAAAGACCACGTATGTTACATCCAAGTACTAATGTCAAAATATCTTAGTCCTCCTACAGAAGATCTGTTTTATTTAAGTATTTGTCTGTTCCCTAATTCTTCACATACTTAGTAGAATCACTTGTAGTGATAAAACTGAAAAATAGGGTGGTCTGAGTAAATCTTTTATTTTTATATACAAATAAAAACCCAAAACATTTCCAGCAGTCACAAGGAGTGGAACAAGTGTTATTGTAAGTGTTATGGTCTAAAGACAAAAAAAGAGAGTCATCAATATGCAAAGGCATTAATTTTATTTAAGCCACTCAGTGTGTTTGAAAAGGGCAGAGAAGGCTTTGAATTGCCTCAGACCACTCCAAATTTAAGCCGCAGTAAGGAAGGGTACAAATAGATACGTTTGCAATGAACAATATTGTCACAAATATTTATAAAGGAAAGGATTGGCAAGCTGGGAAAAAAAACCAAACAAAACAACCCATACTTTATCAACTTACACAATCATTAAATCAGAAGGATCTTCTCTCACTGTGTAATTTATTTGCTGTAAACTGTCCAAAAGTATTCTGTCACTGAGCAAATCCCTGCAGGATGGATTTGTTGCGTTTCTCTGACCCCATGGCTATCTATGTGAGACAGATGAAGGAGGCACTGATTAACTTCATTCCCTCTAGCTCTTTCATAATGACAAGTTGTTCAAGCTCTCCTTCCTGACATCTTCAGAGAACGTCAGTTTTCTGCTGAGTATGGATTCAAAGATTTTTAATCAGCCTGTTCTACTAATCTACAATTTTTTGGAAACTTGTCCCTTCAGTGCTTTCTATTTTTGTAAGAGCTACTTGGCTATGAGAGGGTTAAAAGCATCCCTATTATCTGTACTTATCCGAAGGCCTTGATTTAGTTAGTGCTGTACCCAAGAAGTCATTTCCACTTTGTTTGATTTAATGGAAAAAATTAGAAGAATAGAATTAATTTCATGTAAAAGACTGAAGTCTGGAAAAAGTATTTTTAAATACTCTTTTTTGAGGCCTACAATTTTGTAAGCGTTATGTGTTTTTCTCAGATAAAATTATTGTTGTTTGGCTTCCATCTGCTACATATTAAATAAAGATGCCTTTTTTTTTTCTTTTTTTTTCCATCAGTTAAAACAAAATAGATGAAGACTTTCATCTTCTGTGTTCACGTGCCCTAAATGTCATAACTCTATCTTGCAGCTAAGACACCTGAAACACCAAGACAGCCTTTCATCCAAGTACCAGGCATCTGTAGTCTGTTCAGTTATTCAGTTCACTATAAGACAACTGAGTAATTGTTAGCACTTTTTTGAATATTTAAAAAATAGCAACAGTTCTGCAGAAAGAATATCACACACTTCTGTCAGTGAAACTAATATATTCACTTGTCTGAACCAAAATAAATACAAATGAAGCCATCATTTGCTTTAGGTGAACTGGCAGTTCAGGACATAAAAGCTGCAATTTCCATATCATACAGTACACTTTTGCTCAAGTCTTGTTTATATCTCAAGGCTGGTATTATTTATACCTTTCTCTGCCAGAGTGACTAGAACTGAGTATCTTGTTCCAAGCAAGCTTCTGCAAACAATTTATGTATTTGAGTTACTGAGTTTTTATGATGAAGGTAATTGATACCATGGCCACATATCATTAAGGACAAGCGGAAGAACTAGTAAAAATTCCTGTTTTGGAAAAAGCTAGTTAAAAAGGTGAAATCTTTTACTTTCTCTACATGTATTACATACAATATTTTGGTAGAAAAGAAGATATGTTATGATAAGCTGGTATCATGAGATGTTGATGGTCTGTAAGGCTGATATATACCTGACAAGATGGCAGCATCTGCAGATGGCAGATGGCAGATGCCCTCTTCTAGTTACTTCAGGCTTACTTTACAGTCAGTGCAGAGAACTGGGCACTTTCATCTCATGATTTGTCTCATCCTAAAACAGACATCTAAAACAGGTTGTGTGATTTGTGCTTTAAAAGTGCCTTTCTTTCCAGTGAGAGAGAGGGAGTCAGCAGTGACTGATGCATAGTCACAAACACACTGTAAGTGTGTCAGGTTAGGTGAGGTGGACCCCTTCTATATATTTAAAGGCAGGAGACAGAGAAACAGCTAAAAAAAAAAAAAGACAGAAAGAAAAAAAAAAAAACACAACAACAAACGTGCTCTTCCAGGAAAATGCAAGTTCTCTGCAAAGGGATTTCTTTGGGGAATAGGCTGGGTTTATGAGGTTTGAGAACTGTGAGAAAAATTACTGTCTCCTATGTAATTTCTGTTGTGATCTCAGCTTTAAGCACACTATTTTGTATGCAAGAAAACTGTATAAAAGGTATGTATGATACTCTACTACAAAAATAAAAATATAAATAAACCAACAACAAACCCCAAAAGAAGGCTGCCTATAAAACTGTACACTTGGCAATAAGTAATTTTTTAGTGTTTTCCTCTATCGTTTTATGTATGCAGCCAGCATTTTCCTTGGTTATTCAACTGTTGCAGCATATTGAACAGCAGTTTTCATTAAGGAGATTGCAGTGACACTTGAGGTTTTTCTTAAGTGATTGTAGTTAATTTAGACTTCATTAGAGAAGATGAGTAGTACAGATTGTCCCTTCTAATGTGCATATTTTAAATTTATCTACACTACATTTTAGCAGCAAGAACCGTCCATTCATTTAGATTCCTTTACTCCTGCTGATATTTTTCAGTCATCTTCCATCCTGATAATCAAACATGGATTTTACCTGTGTTCTCATTACGCTTGGTTTTTCAGAATGTTATTTTTACTGTTTCACAAAATGCGAAGTATTGCTGCTCTTTTTTCACCAAGTTAAATGTTGGTCTTCACTGACAAATGCTCTGACCACACCACCCAAGTCATGGAAGGCAGACGCAGGGACTGTGAGAATGAAGACCTTGGGCCCACTGTAAGAGAGAATCAGGTTCGAGACCATCTTAAGAACCTACACGTACACAAGTCCATGGGACCTGATGAAATCCATCCATGGGTCCTGAAGGAGCTGGCAAATGAAGTTGCTAAGCCACT
>WYDI02010176.1:0-18624 GCA_009867235.2 Psittacus erithacus | reverse complement strand
TTCCCAGGCTGAAAATCAAAAACACAGCACTGCACCAGCTACTAAGAAGGAGAAAAATGACTGCTACTGCTGAACCCTGGGCACTGTGCAATTCTAGAATGACCGATTTCACTGATACAGAGAATACAAAATACTTCAGTATATGCAAGTAATTACAAGTCTAAATGAAAATATGCTCATGAAAGCAAAAAAAGCAATATTCCTTTCTATCTAGCCTTCAATCAGAAAGAACGGATAAAGTTTATGCCAAAATTAGGAACACATGATTCAGAAAAATCTATAGAACAAAATAAAGTATTGCTGTTATTTACTTTTCTTGAAAAATTAGACTAATCTTTCAGACACTTAAAGAAAGGTGGTATTAAAGTAAAAAAACCCCAAAAAAACCCAAACCAAAACAAAACCAAAAAAGCATATTGGATCCCTTTAAATGAAGTCAGCTAATGGTGAGAAGCACTCATTTTTGGGGTGGAGAAAAATAAATAACTTACTTTGTAGACCTTGACAAGCTGTATGTTGATTTTACTACAATTCATTTAGTAATGCTGGAAGTGTATGGATGATACAACCAACCTCATCTGGTATTTGAAAAGGAAGTTTCAAGGACAAAACCAGCAGGAGTTTAGGACCTGTCACCTGCACTAAATCTATTTCAGAGGGTTTATTTCCTATTAGTTCTACTCAGGACTTACCTGAACATCTATTAGCAATTGCAAGCTCACTGAGTGTTTTCCTTTGAAGTCCATTTGAGTTTCATCCGAAGGGAATTCAGCTTGGGTAGTGCAAACAAAGGTGTGGTAAATGGAGACAACCATTTTGCTTTAAAAATTTGTTTCTCTTGTATCTGTAACGCTGACATAAGAACACCAAGAGAATCAAAGTCACAAATGTAACTTCTCAGATCAAAAATCAGTAACCTAAATTTCTTCCAGGTCCTGGAGGGCAACCTCAGAACTCCCTGAATTTCTCAGCAGCTATATATTTTTCAGCAGCTCTTTTATTGGTGCCAAAAGCTATTGCGAGGTTTAGAGTGCCAGCCAGGGCTGTATCTGCCTCAGCAGGGTCCTTAACTTCAGTACTCGTCTATCTACTTGGATTTAAAATCATAGTGTGATCTGATTCTGCCACAATGTGACTTCCACATCATAAACAGACATCCTTACTTATCTCTCAAGATGTCTGGAGCGGCTTTTAAGAAAGCAATCAAGTTGTTAAAGCAGTTAGAGAAGATATTTAAACCGAAGGTCCTTTCTAACAGACCATTTAGGATGATGGTGGTTTATCAAAACTTTCACTAGATTTAATCAATTTACTGCATGTCTTTTACAAGGTGAGACTAGATGCAGCCTTTCTGTGGCAGTTTGGGCTGCTCTTTGCCTATCCTCTAATGTATATAAAATCAAATCATATTTAATATTTTCAATTACTATATTGTATTGAATATTAGAATATAACTCTTCAGTTCTGCAAAAGGCATATGTGATGGTAAGAGCTGTATTATAATCCCTATGCAAAAGAATGTTTGTACTGATAGCTCAATGTGAAATATAGAAACTGATTTAAAAGTAATACCTTTCTCTGGGTGAGCATCTAAATCATAAAATGATATAGTCACATTGCTATTATTCTTCTGCAAGGTGAGATAACATTAATAACAGAGATATTAAGGCTCACTCAAACCCTAAAAGAAATTCTAATCAAATTCAGTGATTCTCCCTGAAAGATTAGGGGACATGTAACCTTTCTTAGAGCAGGAGCACATAACCATTTTTGCTGCCTTATGACTAAGCTGCTCTTGGTATTTTTCGATTAACTGAGAGAGGTCAAATTAAGATCTCCTTTTCTCTCGTATTTAAAAAGTAAGCTAAACTTGCTCCTTTTAAAGAACGAGGAAACAGAGCTACCAATCACAGCTGAAAGATGGACACTGAAACAAGGGAAATACATTCCTTCCCCCACCCCTCGTGTTGTTTTATTTTTTGTTTATTGATTCTTGTTGCTTTGGATTCTATTCTGAGATATCTAACTTCCTGCATCCATATTTAGGAAAATTGGGCAAGAGTATGGATTGTAGATCTGGAAGAAATGTGATAACGGCTGGCATATTGCTGTTCATCATTAGAATACCTGAGTCCTTTTGTTGAATCAAACATACCTTTAAAAAAAGAGAAGTTTTGTAAGTCAAAAAAACAGTACACGTCTCCCTCCTCAGTCTTTTTTTGATTCTTCTTTCTATTACTAATAACACCGCTAGTCACCTTCTTTTCCACATTTGTTTTCCCCAAGAAATGCCATAGTAGCGAAATGTTAGCAGCTGAGAGTTGGCAGCTAAGACTTTGGACAAGTAATCCCCTCTGCCTCACACTATAAGACCTTCACATTTTAAGTTCATTAGTTCATAAAAAAGAGTGTCTAGTAAAATCCAGTTGTAGAATTATAACAGCTTCAATAAATCAGTCTTTATCATTGCAAAAAATGGCCTTCTGAGCCCTGCAGGATTAAACAGCAGATATCTCCCAAACACCTTGTCCTTACTGCTGCTGCTGGAATAATTTTAACACTGTGGAGAAACATGGTTATTCAGTCTATTAGCCAATACACACAGGAACAAGAATGTCCTTGCTGCCAACTCTGCAGTCTTTCCAGAAACAGAGATGCAGACCTCATGGTGTCCAAGTATAATACATTTTAAATTTATATGTTGCCTCTGTGATGCGCTGTATATAGAGATATGCTGAATTTTTCAGTACTGATTATGTTCTCAAAAGGGAATTTTTGCAAACCATTCATTGTGAAGATAGAGTCTAATCCTCTCCTTCTCCCAAGAAACTATTTTTTTTGTAGCTGCGTTCTAATCAATGAAATAGAGCACTCTTTCTTTTTATTTATTTATTTAGTTTTTCATATGTATCTGTATATATTTTGGACATGTTTGTCATTATTCGCCACGTGAAAAAAATCTGTGAGGCTGGCTTGTAGGGAACAATGGGGAAAATTTTCCTTTACATTATCACCAGCTCATCAATAGAGGCTTTTTGATTTTTGACTGAGACAGTAGTGGTATACATAATAAGCTTTAGGTAGGCAAAAAGTAAAATAATTGAGGTATCATGTTTGCCATCTGATTTTTCTCTTTGGTTGTACTGTCTTGTAAGGGTTACAGGTGCTGGACCTGTATTGCCCACCTTCTACTGTAGGTCCAGAGACAGGACAGCTTGCTAAAGAGTTTTATTTTGTGTTCCCGCAGTGCTGCTGAATCCTGTGAGAGGTTTCCAAGTGTTCTGTCAAAGCCATTGTGATTGCACTGTTTTTTTATGTGCTTCATAGAAGGAAACAAGGAAGGTTGCCCAAGGAAGTTGTGAATGCTCCATCCTTGGCCTTGTTCAAGGCCAGGTTGGACAGAGCCTTGGGTGGCATAGTTTAGTGTGAGGTGTCCTTGCCCATAGCAGGGGGGTTGGAACTAGGTGATCTTAAGGTCCTTTCCAACCCTAACTATTCTATGATTCTATGAAACAGGATTAGACTATCAATGCTATATATGCGTGTGTGTGTGTGTGTGTGTAAAGAGACAACATCACAGAGGGAAAGAAGTAGAAATAGGAGAGAAGTAGAAATAGTTGTCAAAAATAGTAGAACCCCATGCAATTGCTATACTTGTAGAGAGTCACTGAAGGTAAAAAAAATGCTAATTATCAGTTCCTACTGATACAGTAAAAAACGGTATAATGCTTTAACTTGTCCTGAGGACTATAGGTTATTCCTTTGTCATTGCTTCTTTAATTGCTCATTATTAACTGACTGTACCTGTGTTCAACTAATACTATAGTCAGATTAAATTCTTTCTTTGCTTTGACACTAAAGGCAGAAAAAAAAAGGAGGACAGAAAAAGAAGAAAATAGTCCTGGGCATCAAAGGGTCCCATGAAACATTAGCTTTCAGAACTTGAACCTTTGGAAGTCACTTGGCTGGGAAATTGAAACAAACATCAGTGTCTGCCTGATATTTAATGTAGAGAGAATCTTAGAATTTTCTTCCTCCTTGCTCCTTTGGATGTTAGAGGGCCAAAAAGGCAGTCTGGTTTCTCATCTGGCAAGAACTAAATGACCAGCAGTGAAACAATGTATCAATAATTATGTTTTCACAGGTTAAAATTCCTCTTGGAAACCAATTTAATATTTTGCTTGTTTTAAGGATAAAAGAGCTGGTTTCAAATAGTGCTTTGTTGGACTGAAAAAGCTCATCTCCAAGATGCTAAAAAGTTGGTTCAATGCTTTGTTGGCTTCTTTGTTTTTTTAAGTGTTCTCCGGCAGATCCAAAGAACATTGTCCTGAGGGAAAAAGAAAAAAAAAAAAAGGTGATTTTACTCTCAAGTAGCAATTATCTTCCCCAAACCTCAGATGGCTCTGACACAACTCATTAACCTGTCATGCCTACCAGTTTTACTCTTTCACCCTGTCCTACCTTTTCTCCCTTCCCTGAAGAGCTTTTCTGCTTAGCATAGCTATGCACAATTCTTGCCAGCTCAGTATGGGTCCTTCACACCACATGAGTACTGCAAAAGCATTTTTGCTGCATCTGTATGGATGAAGCTTTGTGCATGTGCCTTTTCTTTTCATGCTAATTGCTTAGACACAGAAAACCTGAAACTCTATCACAGCAGAGTTTGGATTAAGGTTGATTTAGGTCACTGAGTAGCAGTGATGGGTTATATGCTCTTCAGAAGCCCACCCCAGTTTCCTGATATGTTGTGTTTAATGAAGGGTATTAATTAACCGTGACCAACCCTGTAATTACTAACATGCCATTGTTAATGAGACCGTAAGTTCAGCTATTACTTTTTGAACACTGATTTATACCATCCAAACAAAAGTAATTAAAAATATGATGAAGAATGTAGATATAATGACTCTCACAATTTTTATTGCTAAAGTACCCATTTTCAGTAAAAATGAAGTTTGAAGTAAATTGACACTGTTGACACAATGAAATTTAATTCAAAGCACGGAACGTTTGGATTAGTTTGCAAATGTAGGTAGCATTTTTTAAAGCAGACTCTCCCTTGCTAAGCCTTTTTAGCTTTCACTTTTGAAGTTCATTAGGTTGGATTTCAACTTAGATCACCCTGGCCACTTTTGGGTTAGTTATTCATCCTAAAAAGCAGTAAAATTCCTATGATTTTTAACTGAACTAACTAGATATATGTCTAAGAAAGAATAACACAGGAAGCTTTGGTTTGGGGTTTGCCTTTTTCTACCTTTTTTTTTTTTTTTTAATGCAAGCTTCATTCTGTACTACCTCATCAAGTTTAAGTAATTGTAAGCATTGTATTTCAGAGTAAGAGCTGTAGAGGAAATCTATAGCATTTGTTTGATTGCTTGTTTTTCAAAATCACAGCTATTTTAGCACTGACCTCAGTAACTATTCCACCTGTTTTCATTAAGGGTTTGCCCTCTTTGGAAGTAAAAGAAGTAGAAGTGAAGAAGACTTTTTTTTTCTTTAATTTTTTATTTAATCCATTTCAGAAGTAGAATTTCAAAAAGCAACCTTAAGGAGATAGGCCAGAAAAGAGAAATAATAAGGAAGTGCACCTACAGTAGCATCCTGGGCCTTTTTCTTATATAAGCAGATCCAGTGCCTAGTGATGGGGCATGCAGAGGCCTAATATAGGAGTACTAATTCTGAAAGTACATGATACCAGAGAATATCAGAATTATTTATTGTAGCTACTGCAACAGTTTTATTTCACCTATAGTATTAGCCTCCTGGCCTGCTTTAGGTTGCCTGATCTTGCTGTTCCTTTTCCTAAGCTCTTTCTCTTGCAGGACTTGAGGTGCAAGTGTTTTCCTTCCTAAGTGTGTGTATGCTTGTTTCCATGTATTCTGTCAACTGGAAGTACCATAGGAAATTCAACTTCTGAGTTTAACTTTGCGAAATAAATTTCTCACACTATTTGATTCACTGGATTTTGTTCTTTTTTAAACCTAGTTTGACACTGACTGTGTTCCCAAAGAAGAGAATAATCATTGACATTTAGAAATTTTTCCCTGTTACACAGTAATGTTTTCTCATCAGAGAAAATAAACAAGACACACCTTGTCAAACAGATCTTTCAAAATGCCACTCAGAATTTTCATTTCAGTTTTACTTGTCTTGAAACTAAATATTAACCCCATTGAAGTCAGCGTTAAACTCCCTTTCTATAAGGTCAGTCACAAAACAGTTTGTGGTTGGTATATGCTTCTTGATGTCTTTTCTAAATATCTCTCTCACCAAGCGCTGTTATCTTGTTGCAAGGCCCTCTGACTACAGTTTATTAGACACTTCTATTCAGAAAAAAGGATTGCAAATAATCTCTTATACTGTATTCTGCAGAATAGACAATCTAGAGGACAATTGTACTCAGAAATATAAGCAATTTTTTTCCTTTGTTGGAAAAAAACTTGAAATTAAGCATTAAACACAAACCCAAGAAGTGATGTCTAGTGCCTGTAAACTTTCTGTAATAACACTTCAGTAAAAAACAAAATCAAGTATCTTCACTTATGTAGCTTTTCAAAAGGGTGTTGTGAAATGACTTCATTTGAGTCTATGCGGATTGACAAAGAGCATCTCTGACAGTAGCTGGCTAATTTGTTTAGCCAATGAAAGTAATAGCTGAAAACTGAAGCAAATCAAATTCAGACAGGAAGTAAGACATTTCATGTAAATTAGGGATGCCACATCCTTGCAACAATTAGCTGAAAGTTTTTTTCTTTTTTGAAGCTTTGATGAGGAGGCAGTAAATCAAGGCTTGTCTGTTTTTTCAAGTGTATCTGCCTGTTTAATAAATACTGTATCTTCCCACAAGCCCTCCTTCCATAATATTCAGATGCCTTTCTAACATATATGCTATATTTAATCCAAAAATGACAGCTGCTTTTCATAAATCATTAAGCAAAATACTATGGACTTGGTAATAATTATCAAACTATGACCATATGAGTCCCTTGGAACTTGATTTTTGTTATTAACATGTGTAAAAAAAAAGCTACAAATTGAAAAAATTAGACCAAAAAAAACCAAGAGTGGAGGAGTCTGTATGAGCCACTAATTTCCTAGTCTACCATAAAAAGTTACATGGATTTATTTTCTTAAAAATTCTCAATTGTGAGGATTGCTGCATGCCAGATAAAGGTAATAACTTGTCTGTCCATTCTTCGTGGAATAGGATCTATGAAATCCAAGAAAATGAGTCCAGACTTCCACAAAATACACAAAGTGCTTCTCATAATTTTAAAGCTTTAACTTTCAAAATGAAAATATCAGTATTTGGAATTTGTTTGAAGATAGCAAATAAAGAGCAAATTTCTATAAGGTGTCCTCATGTCCTCAAATGTTAGGCATTTGTATAAAAGGAGCTAGAGGTGAACATTACATCAGAATCTCTCCATGTTCTGTTGCAGTTTTCAAACATTTCACTTTCCAGTTTGGTTTGTGAAGAAAACCACAATATTTAAAAAGTTCAAGTTTTCAAATATATCTCACAGCTGCAGATGAAAACTGTCAAAAATCTGTGAGTTTTTTTCTTATTCTCCTAGAAATGGAGGTACTGAAGTTGATGACACTGCCATACTAGTAAACTGGAATTCGGGTTCTAGGATCTGCTGTTCCAAAACTGATCCTGAAGCAGTTACAGAGGCTTACAGACCACTAAAACTGTTGCAATAGCATGTTAGCTGCGTTATACTGAATTCCTTCATATCCAGATGGCTGGGAAGCCATGTCATCAAGTTCAAGACACTCAGTAGAGTTAAAAGACAGTGTGGCAGGACACGCCGTTGCAGCTGCATTTTGCAGCTGTGATCAACAGTGGTGAGCACTGGCAAAGAAAGGGCAACTGAGAGTTAAACTGCAAAGGTGAAAAATTATTCCCAACTCAATATGTAGCTAGGCCTGCAGAACTGAAAGTAAAAGGGAAGGCTCTAATGAACCTGATTTGCTATCACAGTTTCCAGAGTTTAAGTTGGACTGCATGAATTCTGAGCTGGCAATATAGGGGGCTCTTGTTCAAGTCCTAATTCAAACACCAGCTTTAATAATCTGATCTCAAGCACAGCCAACAGCTCATGACCCCCAGAACCTGGTATCATAGCCTTGACAGGAGAAACCAGATAATTTGGTTTTTTCCAAAGTTTTGACAGGCCTGTATGAAAAGTCTTTCACTGGACATGTTAATATTAGATCAAGATGAGTCACAGGCTGAATAGTGAGGCTAGAGCGAGGTTTGCATTTAAAATTAAGCTTTTGTCACCTTAAGGACTTCACCCCGTTAAACCTCTAAAACCAAGATAGGATGAGCTGACTGACAGCCTCTGAAGCCAGAATAGGATGTGCTGACAGCCCCTGAATGGGAACTGTTTAATGCCATTTCCTGACTTGGTGTTTATTAGTGGTTGACTATTAAGAATGAAGACAGAAATGGTTTTAAGAACAGATGTACACATGCACACCCAGCTGTATGAAAATCTTAGTTCATCTTTATACAATAACCAGATCATAAAACTGGCTTTCTCAGCTAGTGAAAGGTAAGAAGTGGTTCAGTATTTGCTCCTGAATGGGTCACTGAGGTTATAGTTGTAATTGTGTGTACAATTACATTCAGTCTTGGGAGTAAAAGTTTATTGTAAACTTAGCAAAGGCTAAATTAAGCACTGCTGTTTGACATTGCAAAGGCTTTATTGTGGGCTATATTTTAAGGTTCAGCTATGACAATATATTCTATTTAGAGTTTGTTAGAGGTTGAAAACAGCATACAGTTTGGATACAGACTTCAATTTACTTCTGTGGTCTGCAGAGCCCAGCAGACTACTCTGGATATTGAAGTAACAAAAAATAGTTGGGAGGCTATGGTCACTATTGGACTAGAGTAGCATTAGGCATAGAGATCCCGTCATTAGGAGAAGGAGGTTTTGCTACATTTCTGAACTCTGTGAGGCCTATGAGGATAGCAAAAGATAACTACTTCAAATAAAAAAATTAAGCATTTATGAATCACCACTTTCCAGCTGAGTATAAAGGTAAAATTAGGCCTAGAGCCATTTGAAGAGCTCAGACTGATGCCCTCACAGGGCTTAAGTTATATGATTGAATACAGCCCACCACAATATATCATATTACTCTTACTTAGATTTCTTTCTGGCACTCATATAATAATATGTTTCTATTACATTTGTAAACACAGTATAGAAAATGAGAAAAAAACTTGCTGTTATGCATATATCTGTATAAGTCTATAGGAAACCAGCTACACCAGGGCTGACAGAAAAATCATCTCAGAATGGGGAAAGAAAATTCAGAAAAGATGAATTTAAGATATGTTAAATATGTCTCACAGTCTGATTACTGAGTTCATTTAACACTTATTTCTGAGCTCAACTTGGCTTTCTTCACAGCTTTGCAATTTGGCATTACAAATTTTGTTTGACTCTTCATGTAAGATGAGAATCACACTCCAAGATATACAATAATACCAGTGTAAACGGGGCATAAAAGCACTGAGAGAAGCAGTTATTCTGGATAAATACTGATGCCCCTGAGATCTGAAAATGTCCCACTGTTTTGGAATAGAATTATGAGAAAGACTGAGCTGAGAACAACCTCGTGTATGTACAACTGTCTGCTCTCCTGAATAAGTTATTCCTAAATTTCGCACATTCTGGCAGATCCATTGACTGTTTTCCGGTGACATCACTGCTAATAAAGGGCAGTATAGTTCCAGATATTTTCTCCCCTTTTTTGGCAATGGTTTGTCTGTTTATTTTCATTTAGATGTATATTATGTTTCTAGGTAGAAAATGAGATACAGAACATTATGTTATTTTGTTGGCATTTTTTAATGCTTAAATAGGAGCTATCCACTTGTCTACCATCTTCCAAATTTAAAATAACCTCTCAGTATGCTTAAGACTTAGTGTTGTTCGCATGTGTTCAGAATTGTGATTCTCAAATTAAATTTTCATGGCTTTTGCCATTATTGTTCATTAATTTAAAAAGTTTTTGAATGTTCATTATTGTTATTTTCTTGCTTAAAACTAATTTTTCATTCAAACTGATGAACAAAACCAGTAATTTAATTGTCTTGCTGCGCAACAGAAATGATGTCTAGTCAAGGCAAATAGTTTGAATTTAACCAATAGGAGAAAATATAAATGTCAAGGTGGCTTAAAAATTCAAATAACTAATATATTTCTGAGGACTGGCTTTCTTGTACAGCATAACCATTAATGCAGTGAAGGTCTCAATTCACAATATAAACAATATAAACTCTATAGAACGCATTAGCAAGTGCAAATGATCATATACAAGACTAAGAGGCAAGTATATGACTATGTGCCACAGTGCCTCAGTGCCTCTACTCCAGCCTTGAAGACACACTGATGCCAAGGAGTATAGCATTAACTACATTCCTGGGTATACTAGCCAATGCAATGGAATACTGTATCACAGCATATTATTTTTCCCTCAAACAAGCTTGTTCAGTGTCCATTAGAATTTAACCCTGTATAAGCCATAAATTTGGATTTTTTGTGCTTATATTACTATAAATTCAAGTGAAGAAGTTTTAGTAAAAGTTTTACACGGTACTTGTAACATGTCCAGAGACACATTGCAGTTCTTTTTAGAGCCTAGAATACGTGTTTGGTTCTTTTTCTCTGCATTTTCTGAAACTCCACAAGCTGGTTGTGAATAGTTTACTTTGTGTACTGAAACTGCAATTTTACTTGTAATTGAGCATATAAGTCAAATTGTATTGTTTCAGTTTTCTAAGTGCATGTCTGTACATTACAAACAGGGAGAAAACTTGAAAAACCCCTAGTGATGTCATTACTGAGTTACTGAAGGTTTTGTTCTGAATAGGATTCCATAAATTTTAAAAATAATTAGCTCTTTGATTTGTACATATTTTTCACATGGTATTATTCTTGGGAAAATAAATTATTTGTTGTGAAATCAAATATGTATTTTTATTACATGAATGTAAACTAATACTTCATGCAGTGCTTTCCTAATTATTTTGAACACAAGCTAGACCTTTTTGAATGAGGTTACACAATTCATGTGCTCTAACGGACTCAAAATAGGTTTTTAAAAACCTCAGTCCCCTCCTGCCTCATGCATTCCATTGAATATTCTAACTGCATGACTTTCGTTGAGATAGAGTAATTGCTGGTTTAGAAGTGGGTCTGCTTTTGAGGATGGACCAGATCTTTCTTTGTGATTCCCAGATCTTCAGAAAGCATAGGAGAATGTGCACTTAATTTCTCTCTGTTACAGTGTGAATGGTAACAAAGACAAGATGAAACACCCAGTGCAAGGAAGACATATGCACTTCATAATGAGCCGACTACTGAAACTAAAAAAATCTATTTTAAAAAAGGAAAATTGGCAAAACCTACTTTGCATTCTTCATGGGTGAACCCCAGAATCTTCTTAGTGACTAAAAAGTTTGATAAAAAAATTATACCTCTTTATCTCTGCGAAGGCAATTTTCTGGTGTTTGCAGTTGGCATTGGTGATCACTCTTAGCTTTTGATACAGTGAAAGGTATACTGTGGCTACTTGAGTGCTTGTTTGTTTGCTGTTGTGTCCCAAGTTAGTCCTCACTTCCATAAAGTGAAGAACTTTAAATGACATCCAGATTATGACAAAATGTAAGTAAGAGTATTTATTCGTATTAGCTGGAATAGATGATAAAGTAACAAATTTTTTAAAGATAAACAAAGAGAGAGGGGGAGCAGAGGGGAACCCCGAAACTAAAACAAGCCCCACATTTAATCTGATCATGTCAAGATTACCTCACACGCATCTCTCTCTTACTTTGGTTGATTTGCCTCCTGCTTCCTACAAGATGGCAGTCATGATTTCAGTTTTGTGCCTCATGCTGCTTTTCTACTTGGAGTCTCTGGTAAAAGCACCCATCCATAAGAAATAATGTCTTTTCTCTCAGAACACATTTCAGGACTTAGCCCTCAGCAACTGCCCTCAGATACTCATCTTGGATGAGCTTGTTAGCTCATTCACCATGTTCTTTCAGTTATTCTGAGAAGTTGAGGCAGATTTAATGTCTTACCCCAAAATTCATTTTATTCACTTTCATCCAAGAGTTCCTCTGGCTGCAATTCTTAATTTAAGTAAGCATTGGTCTTCTTCAGATGTACAAACGACACTCTCAAGACTTGATAAAATCTTCTGTGATTTACTGAACAATTATTCATTGAACAGATGTTAAAACTCTTTCTGACAGAGTTCCGAGTGCACCTCCTATTCCATGAACTTCGTTAAGGTAGACTATGGGCTTCAGCTGGCTGATACCAAGATCAGCTGCTTCACTATCAAGAGCTACTGAGGAGAGCTGTTGGGAAGTGAGCTTGAAACAAAGGTCTTAACCTCCTTTTCCCCAGAAGCTGCTTTTCATCAGACTTGGTCCCTACCTGAGCTGCATCACAGCTGTAACACTGACATTTGCACCTGGTCTTCTACCTCCTTGACCCAGACCAGGACATGACTTTCTGGTGTGACCTTGACTCATCACAGGAGACTTGCCTGATGATGCCTGGCCCATTTCCAGGTCTGATTCTGACCCTGATTTTCCTGTTTCAACATCCTGACACCTTGCAAGTGAGGCCACTGCTCCAGCTGCCTTGCTGCTGTCCTCTCTCTTAGCTCCTTTTGGGACTTCTTGCCATGCTCTTCCCTTTTGGTGATTCAGTAGCGTATTTCACTGTGAATCGTGTTTGGATCTTTTAGACCACATGAATCTGTGAACTGTTATGTTTGATAGAAAGTACGGAAGCAAATTGTTCAGCACTATTTGGTTTCCCCACTTTTTGGATTCAGTGTGTTTGAAATTACTGTTCTCAATCCTTTTTCTGTAACAACTGTTGCTGCATTCTCCATCACAGCACCTAAGCACCAATTTGGGTTTAGTCCTTAAATGTCTTAAATGTGCGCCTCTATCCCAGTTCTTCCACAGAGGGAGTTTACTGCCTGGAGAATGCAAGTGCCAGAGAAACACATACATAGAAGTATATCTTCTACCTCTTGGTATGAGAATATGTGCTATTGTAGTACAGCAGTTGGTAATGCACTAAGTTTATCCCAGTTTACAGTATCTGAACATTTTGAACAGACATAAGAGAGATATTACAGGCCATGTTTGCAAAAAGATGTTAGTCTAGATTTGCATGTAACCTCAGAGATGTGTGCAATGCTGTTCATGTTAGCCTGAGGACAGTGTAGCGCAGGAGTATAGAGAAGTACAATGACACAGTGGGGAATAGCATAGATTAAAACAACAAATGAGGGGAGAATTTTCAAAACTTACAGAACTAGCAAAATGCATAAAAATAAGAATGCTTGAAAGTTAAAGGGGAAATAAGCCATTTTCAAGAAGGAAAATAATCTTAACCCAGGAAAGCTTGATAATCGCCACTACCAATATCTGGAAGAGCTGCAAAGGGACAGTTTAATAATTTATTATTACAAAGTACAGTTAAGCTGCTTAGTCTCCTCTGCAGTGAGTGCTACTGTGTTTCACAAAGTTCAAAGATGAAGGATGTGGCTGTAATTTCATATTTGATATAAAGTCTTCTAGGAAGGTCTCTAAGCACTGTTTATATAACATTCTGTTTATAAAACATAAAAAGAAAACAGGATAACTCTATGTTTTACTGTGTGTGCACACTTAAGAGTAAATTTAAATTGTGAAAATGCATTTATATAAGATTAAATGCAAAGACATGGTATTTTATCCTCGCTTGTAATAACTCCATCATAGTCCCTAACAACTAATACAGAAAAATATTTTTTTCCTACCTTTTGTTACTTTTATAATTTTAACAAGAATTTCCAAGTTTTTTTGTCCCATTTTTCCCCAAAATATCATTAGAGAATTAAATACAAATTAAGAGCAGTGTTTCTATTCCAGCTCTGCTATGTCCACTTAAATTCATGCCTACAAATGAGTGAAGACATCTACTTACTTATTGGTCATATCCATGCTGCTAATTAAGATTTCAAATAAAGTTACTGATGAATTGGAGAAGCACTGATTTTCTACCTTGACATCTAGACAAAGACTAGGATTTCATGCTGCAAACACCTTTATGGATTCTTAGGTACACCTGTGAGCACTTCTGAGAGGGTTTCTTTTTGTTTTCAGTAGTTCTGCTTCTTCAAATTAAGTATATGCTAAAGAGATTTGCAGGGCTTAGCTGTACAAGAAGCTAAAAGTTCTACCTGCCAGAAAAAGAACATTTATATGTGGGCAATTTCTACTTTAATGACGTCCTGATGGAAATTCAGATTCAAATGATATATTTTGTTCGTTTAAGCAGAGCAGAAAGGGCTTTTCCATGTATCTGGGTTTTGGTTTAGGGTTTTGTTTGGGGTTTGGTTTTTTGTTTTTTTTTTTGGCAGTGGTTTTTGATTCTGGTTTGGTTTTGTTGTTGCTTTGTTTTATTTGTTGGTTTGTTTGGTTTGTGTTTGTTTTGTTTTTTTTTTTTTTTAACTTACAAGTCTGATTTTCCTACCTCCTGTGCTCAGTAAGGCAAATAAATGACTAGGAATGGTTTGGGCTAATGATCCCCAGAGGATTCTCTTTCCAAAGAGCTACTCCTCACAGACATGACATTAGAACTGCCTACGTGAATGCAACATATCTGTCACTTTTAATGACTGGGGATCCCAAAAGGACATTATGTCAGTCATATATTTTGCTGAAAACACATGGATACTGTGTGCATCACTAGGTTTTGTGGCGTGTGTTCAGGACACTGCAACTTCTTTCCTGATTGCTCTGCCTCTGCTGCTGGACTGGGGAGAGCCTAAGCATGGGAGAGATTTGACCTTCGGCCATGTCAGTATCCGCACATCTTTGGAGACAATTAAACAGGAAGCAAACTAGATATTTCTTACCTACACAACATAGAAAGGAAGCTGTAGTTAAATATGACACAAACATCATCTGTTCTCAAACAGAATACAGTACCATTTAAAATATGATTTGGGATGAAGGACTTTCTTTTGTCTTCCACAAGGTGAAGAAAAATGATGAGAAATCTATTACATGTGTACACTCTGAGTATAATGTCCAGGATGTAAGGTATATGTGGTTTTTTCCAGATGTTTCTTCAAGCTAAGGCTTAAATACAAAAAAATCTGAAATAGTACAAATAGCTCTTTGAAGATTACTTTTGTATGTGCCTCAGAAAAACGTAGAATGGAAGATAAATAAAAATAACTCACTGCAACACAGTATAAAATCTGACACTTCAAAACAGCAGGTTCTTTTATCCCCAGGGAGATAAACAGAACTGTTGAAAACTACATTAGGGACATTTTATGGTATAGTGTTAACATCTAGGAAGGAAGTCTGGCTGTATGCCACCAACTTCTGAATTAGGCAAGCAACTTGTTACAGCAGAAAAACTAATGCTTATTTGTCAACACTTTAGGGATGTTCTTTCTTCAATACTTTAGCTTGTAATGGGAGTTTTCTTCGAAAGGTTAATAAAGTGAGCTATAATTTTGAAACTTTTGAATAAAAACCACAATTGATGTATGGATTGTTTTCAGTTTAGCTTCTTATTTCCTCCATAACTTTTCATGTCTATCAGTTTCTACCCTTTTTTGAATAACTGGGTGTTTTCCAAATGCATTTCAGCCATTCCTATATTCCTATAGATTTCACAAAAACTGCTATGTGCTGACTGGAGGAGAAATTCACAAAATATCTTCTTTGAGGTAAAGGCTTTAGCATAATTGTACTGCGTTGTTATTATTGCAAATACACAAGCATTTACAAAAGACATAGATTACACAGTAATTGGAAATACTAAAGCTTCTTCAGTATAGGTGAATAAAAATAGAAAGCATAGAATCAATTAAAGGTTCACAGTTTGCGCTGCTCGTGAAAAGATTTGCATGTATGTAAATGCACTTGAAATTTTATTTTCAGGTTTTTTCCATATCAGTTTATATGAATGCATGAATTGCATTATAAGATTTGCCAATCAATAAAGAAGCAAGCAATTAAATTGGAGATTATGCTTGAATCTCAGTTACACAACTGGTGCCTCAGGAGAATAGAAATATTTCAGCAAACTTTAGACTAGCTGCCCCAGGTGCCACAAGTTGCATAGACAAATAAGAACACACTGCAAGCTAATTTGCTCTGATTCCCTCTGCACGTCATTGTAAATTAGAAGTAACTTTAGAAACTGAGTGAGTATAAAATTGCTGTGTAAAAAGATCAGTCAAACACACGTATCAGAATCCATGAAGCATTTATTTAGAGTCTTTGTAATGGCTACTCTACAACTTACATTTGCAAGAAGGGAAACCCAGACCTTTTACCATCTTTCCCTAACATAAAGTTCTACCCAGTTATGACAAATGACAAAGCACTATTACTAATTTGCTGTTCCATACTAGAAATTAAATGTATGAGATTAGATAAACTGAATGCTTCCACTATGTTAATATTCTTGTATTCATGATTACTGTTGATCCTGTAATTACTCAAGCAGGGGAGAGACTCCACTATATAATATGCCTTTCTTGTATAAATACTATATACCACACGATATGGTGTAATGGGTGTCTGTAAGGAGGTCCAGTTATTTAATGAACTTTTGTGTTTTAGCTTTTTTCTTTTGTTCTTTCATTCTTTAGCTTTTATGTGTGTGCGCTGGATTGCTATCAATTTTATCCATAAGCACAGGTTCTTTTAGCAGGTTTATTGCAACAGCAAGGACAGAGCTGAGTGGCTGAGTGGGCTGTAGCATAATTGCAGATGGGATGCACACTGTGAAAAAGCTGGTGTTTTGAATGTCAAGTCAATTTTAAGGTGAAAATCGCCCAGGAAAAAATATAGATCTATGATTTAAGGGCATTATTTTTAAACAGCTGATTGCTGGTAGCTGAAATAATGTTCAAACTTCAAGCAATTATGAAGCAATCCTATGATTTTGCAATTCAAATTGGTACCTTGTAAAGAGTCAACTTTTCCTTTAATATTACCAGATAGCTGGTTTTAGAAACTATGAGAAAAAGATTTCTGTAAATAATAATTTTAATAGACTCACCGCCTCTTAAAAAGCATGATTTACTTTCTTCATACTTACATAATAATTTGAAGTACTTAGTACTAATTTGTAAGGATATTAAAGTTGAAGTTGTATTCTAAAAACCTCAAAAAAGGAAAGTTCATAACAGAACTTTAATTTTTCCCTCCTGTGTGTCAGTTCAATGTTGTAATGTTTTTCCCCACAGAATCACATTATACATTAACACTTGTTTGTATATCTTTGCCAGCTTTTTTAAGACTTTTTTTCTAACTAGATCTTATTTACCATGTATTATCCAGATCAACACTTCATACACAATAATTTGTAGTGGTGCTTTTTCAAAACTATTTTGACATCAAAATTCCCAGATATGTCTTCATGCATTCTCAATGACCTTTAGATTAGATGCTTTGTGGTTTCTGCTCAGATAGTTAGTTTTCTTACTATTAGCTGCTGCAGGGCTGTGTTTTGACTTCAGCTTGAGAATAATGCTGAAAACACTGAAATGTTCTAGTTGTTGCTAAGTATCACTTATTCTGATCAAGGACTTTTCAGTCTCTCATGCTCTGCCAGTGAGGACAGGCACAAGATGCCGGGGGGAAGAAGAGACAGGACACCTGACCCAAACTAGCCGAAGGGGTATTCCATACCACAGCACATCATACCCAATATATAAACAGGGGGGAGTTAACCAGAAGGGCAGATTGCTGCTTGGATCAGACTGGGTATCGGTTGGCTGGTGGTAAGCAATTGTATTATGCATCACTGCTGCTTATTGGTTGTTCGTTTTTGGTTTTTTTTTTTCCCCTCTTTAGTTTTATCTCTCTTTGTTATTCCTCTTATTAATAGTAGTATTATATTGTACTTTATTTATTAAGCTGTTCTTATCTGAGCCCATGGGTTTTACATTCTTTTGATTCTCCTTCGCATCCTGCCTGGAGAGGGGGGAAGTGGAAAGGTGGTGAGCAAATGGGTATGTGGTTCTGAGTTACCAGCTGGGTTTAAAGCACGGCAAGGTGGCACTAATTTTCCATTTGTTGTAAGATTAAAACCAAAATTAAGAAAAAGTATATTTGTTTTGCTTGTCAAGCGTGCAAGAGTATGAACTTGCTTTTCTAGCACTCTCAGCATTTTAATGCAGCTCTGTACATGCAAAGCACAGGTTCAGTTAATTTAAAGTCCAGTGAAAGAACACAGAAAGTATTCAAATATGGCTTCAAGTTGCTTCTGTAAGGCAAAGAAACAGTATTACAAATTTTGTCCATCGTATTTGAAAAATCATGGCAGTCAGGTGAAGTTCCCAATGACTGGAAAAAGGGAAATTTAACCCCCACTATCAAGAAAGGGCAAATGAATGACCCAGGGAACTACAGACCAGTCAGTCTCACCTCTGTGACTGGCAAAATCTTGAAGCGGGTTCTCCTGGAAGGCATGCTAATGCACATGAAAAACAACAAGGTGCTTGGTGACAGCCAGCATGGCTTCACTAAAGAGAAATCCTGCCTGACCAATTTGG